>VMDO01017960.1:0-43484 GCA_007922755.1 Pedetes capensis
CACCCTGGGGTTTTACTCCATTTCCCTCATCACGGTATACTCTACTTGGAGGAGGCAACTCTTCCCCAGTAGTCTTTTGAGTGCCTTCCAACCTGGGGGCCTCATTTTCTGGCACTATATCTGACAGTGTTTCTTTGCTATCCATAGGGTTTTCAATGGCTAGTTGTTTCGGGAGTGGCTCGCCAGGTCCTACTCCCTAAGGTTTTATCCGATGCTTTCTTAAACCTACAAAAGAAGAACTTGAAGGCTGTAAGTATAAAGAAATGACACAGAGGGAAATGCTAATAACTGTGATTTGATCAGTGCAAACTAGGTGCATGTGTTGAAATATCACGCCATACACCATTAATATGTATGATTACTGTATGTTTTAAAAAAACTTACAAATCAAAAGGAAAAATAATTCTTTGTATTTTGAGCTCTTACATTTAGGGGTTCATTTTGAATTAGTTTTAGTATATGTACTCTTTATAGAGCTCATTTTTTCCTATTCCATTGTTTTATCATAACTCTTAAGTTGCTGATTTGCCACTTGGGGTTTCACATAATTTTCATTATCCTTGTATACATTCACTCATTCATTCATTCATTCATTCATTCATTCATTCATTCATATAGAGCTGCAGATGAAAAAGGGAAAGGTTTTGAGATTGGTTTCTATTGAGGTGGGCATGAGGAAGAGCCCAAGTCTAGATGAATTGCATCATTGATCTATGGATGAGTTAATTAATATCTGGATTGGTTAGCTCTGCTAATTTGCATTGGCACTTTGTCAACAAGAAGACCTGCCTTCATTACCTGTTGCTTCTGCCTATACCAAGTATGAGAGATACTTTCTTTGCCATAGATTGGGAAGATAGTGTAATGTGGTGTTGCAGCTTAGGAACTCATCTGTGGACAGGGCAATGGTGGTTCTGATGGAGGCAGTCTGAGACATTGGCTCAATCAGCTGGACTCTTTACAAATGTTGTCATTGAGAGATGGGTGTTATCTCTGTGCAGTGGGAATTATGGTCCATATTTAGCACAACTGAAGCCCAAGGATGTTAGTATCACAGTGACCACTGGCGAAGGGAAGGAGAACCTAGGGCCAAACTCATGTTTATTGTGTGTGGTCTCTACATTCGGGGAAATGATGCTGGTCTCTCTGCTGGGTGGGGTAAACATTTTTAGGCTGCTGTCATTGTGCTGTTCCCCTCTGAAGCCCCTGCTGGCCTTGAAACTTGTGGGCCACCCTGTCTGTGTCTGACCACGACCAGCACTTTGTGGTTTCTGTGCTAGAGCATTCAGGTTAACCAAAAGCAGATTTGTGTGTGTGGCCCTGTTATTTTAAATATTTATAGAGGGGAAGTCCCTTTAATGTGACTTTATTGGCTTTCCAGGGATGCTGGACGTCAGACTTCTGCAACATCTGACCTAAGTTGCTGTTTCTTTTTCTGTCCCTTCCAGTGGAGGCCATAGTGGAGTTTGATTACCAGGCCCAGCACGACGATGAGCTGACAATCAGCGTGGGTGAGGTTATCACCAACATCAGGAAGGAGGATGGAGGCTGGTGGGAGGGACAGATCAACGGCAGGAGAGGTTTGTTCCCTGACAACTTTGTAAGAGTGAGTACAAAGCAAAACTCTTTTCCTGTCTCAAGTGTGGGCTCTGCTGACCAAAGGCTGTGGGGGCACTTGAGGATGAATTGAATGGGACTCCCGGGGGCTGCATTCCCAGCTTGACCTTGGGGTGGTATCTAGAAGAGCATGTGTAGTGGGCGAAGCATCTGGCTCAGTGGTAGAGTGCTTGCCAAAAGAAAACATGTGTGTGTAATTTTGCCCTTGATATTTGGGATACCTGTTTTGAAACGGCTTTTTAAAGACACAGAAGGGTCTTTTCTCAAACTGTGTATCTGGGGCCGGGTGTGGTGGCGCACACCTGTAATCCCAGCGGCTCGGGAGGCGGAGGCGGGAGGATCGCAAGTTCGAGACCAGAGGCAGTCTACATAACTTAGTGAGACCTTGTCTCAAAAAGTAAAAAAAAAAAAAAAAATGGGCTGAGGTGCAGCTTAGTGGTCCAGCACTTGCAGAGCATGCAGGCGTGAGGCCCTGGGTTCAACCCCCAGTACCGCAAAAAACAACAACAACAACAACAACAACTGTGTATCTATATCCCTTCTTAGAAAATGCTAGAAAAAATAGAACTTGTTAAATTGTTTGATTTATGTACTTGTTGCTTTGCTGTGAGTGTTTAAAAGATTTTTGCTCTTTTCCATTCCATGCAAAATGGAGGTAAACCTCAGTTTTGACCACTTATGTCAAGTAGTAATCAAACTGAATGCAGAATATGAATCATGCTATGTTTTCCACCTTTATTCATGTTGTCTTTTTGGTAGGGACAATATGATTTTCTGAGGTCCCAAGTTCAATTCCCAGCACCGCAAAAATGGGAGAAGGGCCTGGCAATCCACTCCCAAGGCAATCCCGAAGCACTCAGCCATTGAAAACCCTATGAGGGTCGCTATGAGTCGGATACCGACTCAATGGCACCTAACAACAACAACAACAATACCTCTTTAAGCCTGTAGCCATAACCCTGTGGCATCCGATCCCATCAGATCTTGGAAGCTAAGTAGGGTCAGGCCTGGTTAGTACTGGGATGGGAGACTGCCTGGGAACACCAGGTGCTGTAACCTTGGGAGACGGACCCAGCAACCCACTCCCAAAAATCAATCTGCCATTGAAATCCCTATGAACAGCAGAGAAGCACTGACAAGTGTTTTTCTTGTTGTACATAGGGTTGCTATGAGTTGGATACCAACTCGACGGCACCTAACAACAACAACAACAACAACAACAACATACCTCTCTATGTCCATGAGCCATTGAACTATTTCTTCAGTAAGGTTTTGAAAATGGTGCCCTTTGTAAGACTCATCTAGGGTTTAATTATAAAAATTGAGCTCATCCCTGTTAATAAATTGCACATCTCACAGTTGTAGGTAATAGTTGAACTGTTGGGTAAAAGAGGGATCACCTGGATGCAGTTCCTCATAGGAAGTACTGACTAGGTCTAAAAGTCCCAGTACCATAAACTTCCTATTCCACACTGGAGGAGAATGGGTTGTCTTTGGTATGAAGAGCAACATGCAGAAATCCCCAGGTCTTTTGCCATCTTCTCTGTGGCACCAGACCATACTTAGGAGTGTGCCTTGGCTGTGGGGGGCAGGTAGTTTGGGGGACTTGGGGCCCATAGAAGTAGGTGGCCTCTCTCTATATATTTTGTGGTATTAAGGGTTGAACCCAGGGCCTCATACATGCTTTGTAAGTGCTATACCATTGGTCTGTATCCCTAGCCCATTTTTTTTATTTTTTATTTTGAGACAGGGTCACACAAAGTTATGCAGGCTGCCTCTGCCCTCAAATTTCCTATCCTCCTGCCTCTGCCTCCCAAGTCACTGGGATTACAGGCATGCACCACTGTGCCTGGCCTAGGTGGCCCCTCTCAAAGGAGCCCCTAGGGTTGGGTGAGAGAGTTTTATTTTTATGAAAAAGGGTGCTGATGAAAAACTGTGAAGTACTCTGGACTTCTAGCACCTGGGCCCTGTATCTTTTTCCCTCTGGAGCCTAAAATGAGTCTCAGAATGACCCTGCTAACTTGTCTTTGTGCTTTTCTTTTTGATATGCATGTAGCTGGGCGCGGGGGGGGGGTGAATTTTGTTGGTAACATGCTGATAAGCATTGATTTCTGAAGAGGTAGGATTATAGATGCCCTCATGATTGAATCCAGCAGCTCTCTCATTTTAAGAGTAGGAAAGCATTATGTCCAGGCTATACTGTTTGATTGTGTTGATGTATAAATGGCAGGTGATTCTTGTGTCTTTCTAAACAAAACCTCCAACTTTGAGAAAGGACTGTCCTTTAAGTTGAGCTGAATTCTAGTGTGAAAGGAGGGTTTTTCTAGATAAAAGGGGCAATAGTTGGAGTGAAGATGAAGGAGGACAGAATGAGAGGAGAGGACTGTGGGAAAGAGGTCCCTGGGAAGGAGGGAGGGCTGTGGGAAAGAGAGGCGGAGCGTGGGAAGGAGAGGCGGAGCGTGGGAAGGAGAGGCGGGGCCTGAGAAGGGGAAGGCACTGCAGCATGGGTTCTAGTTTTTGAGGGTAGGCCCTACAGTAATTTGAAGGCTTTTTAGGTGTCCCATTGCCTTAATGCCCCTTCATTTCAAACTACAAGTCCACAGAATCTGAGAACTGAGTTGAAAGGCATTGATAAAACCCATGGACTTTGCTCTGGGCTCAAGGCTGATATGCTATAAGGGATTGTGGAAGGTGGGAGGGAACCAGGGCAGGGAAAGGCAGGACAGGAATTGCCCCCAGAGAGTTGAGATGGCAACCCTCCTCCTCACCCCAGTAGTGCTGCCCATCTGGGGAATGAGGACTCCAGCCTAGGAAATGGTAGTAATGTGGACCTTCACTCTGGGAGGCCTTCCATTGCCCTGCCCGCATTGCTGTGGGCTGGGCCAGGGTGGGCCTCAGCTGCAGACTCCTGCCTACCATGGGGAGCCCTGGGGGAGATGGTAGGGAGGGAAGGGGACCAGTGAGCTCAGGGCTTACCCCTTGGACTTCCTGCCTATGGGGTTGCCTCAGGCTGCCTATGTCTCTTGCCAGAGAAGTGGTTGTTCTCATCCGTCCATCTTTCTCCATGACCCCTCCCCTCATCCTTTCAGGTCTGGGGGCTCCCTTGGCTCCAGCCCTTGGCTATGGTCTTGGTGTTTATTTATACCTCACCTACTGTACAAAAGTCTCTGTGAGTTCAGCCTCAGATCACCCTAATCTGAACATGGCATTTCCTTCTGAGAGTTTACCACATCATCAGCTTCCTTGAGGGCGAAATGGCGCGGCATTACACAGTGGCTACAGCTTCTGTTACCAAGTGAGAAATGGCTCTCTCCCCTGGGCCCTCCTCCTCTGGCTCTTGCCTAATCAATTGTCATCTAACCTTGGCTGGAGCCTATGGCCAGTGAGGGGAAATAACACTCTTGGGAGGTGCTTGCTCCACCTGGGGCAGAAAGGATGTGGCAGGAATGGCTGGGGCTGCACCACTTGTGGTTGACACATTAGGCAGAAAAAGAAAGGTAGAGCCTTTCAGATGGCTGAGTCTATTTTCAATTCTTCACCCTTAGGCCTATTATTGAAGATTCAGTAGGTGGATACAAGGGAATGTAAGAATCACCAAAATTCCTGTGAAGAATTCTAAAAGCAGAAAATATGTCTTTAAATAATAGCAATCATATTGGCTATTGCAGTTTTAGAAGTGTTTTTATGTATGCTCTGTTTACCTTAAGAATAATTTGTCAAGCTGGGTGTGGTGGTGCATACCTATAACCCCAGCACTTGGGAGGCTGAGGCAGGAGAATTGAGTGAGTTCAAGGCCAGCCTGGGCTAGATAGGATGACCCTGCCTCAAAAAACCCAAAATAACAATAATAATAACAACAGTAATGGTAATATCTGTCCCCAGATTGTATTGGGTAATCTTGTGTGGAATCTCATTTATTTGTATGCCTTTTGTGTTGGTGTTATCACTGTGAGAGAACCTGCCTTAAGTGTTTTCTCAAGTTATTTATCAGACTCTTACTTAGTGTCCCATCTGAGCATACTCTTCTGAAGTGTTGGCATTCAGTGTCCACCTTCACCTCTGTCCCGCCTCAGTTTCTCAAGACAGGAACACCAACCATCCTTGTGGTGTTCTATACACCATCCCCGCCCGTTGTTCAGAAGAGACTCCTATTTTGCCAGCTGTCGGGCTATAATATTTTGGCTCATATGTCCTTTTGGGTTTATCCTTCTTTTATTTAGTTAGTTTTTGTTTATTTACTGTAAATTTGTAACAAGAATCTTTTCAAATCCTTTTTCCCTTTCTTCTCCCTATCTCTTTACCCACTCTTTTTTTTTTTTTTTTTCAGTACTGGGGGTTGAGCCCAGGGCCTCACGCCTGCATGCTTTGCAAGTGCTGGACCACTGAGCTGCACCTCCAGCCCATTTTTTTTTACTTTCTTTTTTCTTTTGGAGACAGGGTCTTGCTAAGTTATGCAGACTGCCTCTGGTCTCGGAGTTGCTGGGATTATGGGTGTGTGCCACTGTGCCTGGCCCCCACTCACTTCTTTAAGAAGAGGTTTTTCTTTATCCTTTCTCCCTTTAATTTTTTTTGTTCATTTTAAGGTGAAATTTACATAGAATAAAATGCACAAGTCACAGTATATGCATGATGACGTTTACTTTCACATAAGAGCATACCTCTGTGACACAATCTGGATCAATACTATTTTTCTCCTCCCAGAAAGTTCTATCATGCCTTTTTTCAGTCATTCCCTGATTCCTAGGTAATCAATCATCATAGATTAGCATTGCATGTGCTTGATTTTCATATAAATGGAGTCATACAATATGTGCGGTTTTATCTATGGCTTTTTTGTGCAACAAAATGTTGTTGCATGTTTTCAGTACTTTGTTCTTGCTCTATAGTATCCCATGATAATGAATATCCCATAATGTGTTTATTGATTCTTGTGTTGATGTTTATTTGGGTTGTTTCCAGTTTGAGGATTTTAGGAATACAGCCTCTGGGCATTCTTGTGTGCCATCTATGGATACAAGTACTCATTTCTGTACATATGCACAGGCAGGAGTGGCATGGCTGCCCTCATGTTCAACCAGTAGATTTTTTTCTGTATAAAGGTAGGCCCTCGATGAGGGGGAGGTATCAGTCACACTTGTGCCTCCAACCTCACAGGTACCACACTAGCTGACTAAGTTAATTACCCTGAATCTGGGTGTCTTTGTGTAGATGCCCTGTGAGTACGACTGGTGAGGAGTCCTGAAGCACAGAACTCAGTCTCCCAGGGATGATTTAATTGGTGGGCCCAGGAACTATCAAAGGCTGATTCTTACATGAATAAAAACGTGCAAGTAGAGAGGATGTATCTAAGTTTTGTTGAATTCATTTAATGAGGGAACTAGTGGAATAGCAAAACTGATTCAGTAAGGCTGAGGAACTGATTAAAAAGTCACTGGAAAAAATGTTCAAATAAGATTATGAAGTTAGGTTCAAAACTGGCTCATATCTTAGGGGACAGTAAGATTCTAACCTTTGGGGTTATCATCTGGACCAGAAAAGTACAAAAGGAAGCAGCATACCTTACTGTTTTTTAATGTGTTATCCTCTGACTTTTTTAGAATTGTGAAAAAGGTCTGAATAAAGTGTTAGTTAAATTAAGTTACATTTCCAGAGAGACAGATGATCCTCCTGGGAAGCATATTAGAAAATGCATTAGCATGATCTTAAAAGGCCACATGATCATCCACTCATCCATTTTTCCTAATTTCCAGGTTTTGGATATTTTTTCGGATACCATGATAGACCATAATATGGGGTACAATAACAAGAAAAACTGGGCTGAATCCTCAAAGTCATTTAGTAAAAAAAAGAAAAGAAAGAAATAAATAGGGCTGCCCTTCTGAGACCTCAAACTGCAACATAATACAGAAGACAGCCACCTATTTTGGCAGATTTGGGCTGTTTCTTTGGACTTAATTACAGTGTCTTCCTTTTTAAACCTTATTCTGAGACCCAGACAACAGTGTGCTTTAGTCATTCAAAAGTTGGGTCAACAGCCTTCTTCTGGATTCCCCTGACATAGATGCACAGATATATATTTTTTAATGGCCAGCCAAATAAATTTTAAAAAGAAAAAGCACCAACACTATGGCTTGGACTGCCCTGCATTTAGGTGCCTGCTCTTGGTAAAGTGCAGTAGGATGCAGGTCGTGACATTTTGTAGCTCACAAATAGTCATGTAGAAAGCAGGAAGCTGTGGTAGGGGTTAAAAGAATATGGTTGTTGATCTTTAAGTTTATCTGATATTGCCTTTGAGGAAGTGAGCTGTTTTCTCAGCCTGTTTCAGTATGTGTTAGGTAGAAGTGCTTTTTATACACTGCTTGCCTCATTGTTAGGTTGAAGGGAGTTTATTTGCAGCTTGCATGGTATGTATGCTAATATAACAATTCTCTGCTTGCTTTCCCATTGCCTCAGCTCTGTTAGCTGGGTGTTTAGATCTCCCTTTGACATATTAAGAGCCTTCTATTTTATATGTATGCCTGCAGCTGTAGACCTGTGGCATCCAATCCCGTCAGATCTCGGAAGCTAAGCAGGGTCGCGCCTGGTTAGTACTTGGATGGGAGACTGCCTGGGAACACCAGGTGCTGCAAGCTTGGAAGACAGACTCAGCAACCCACTCCCAAAAATCAATCCACCATTGAAAACCCTGTGAACAGCAGAGAAGCACTGACAATAGTGTTTCCTCTGTCGTACGTAGGGTTGCTATGAGTAGGAGACTGATTGGATGGCACCTAACAACAACAACATTTTGTATGTGTGTGATGTGGTTGGTGAATACAGTTAATAAATGAGGCTAAAGGCCAGTATTTTGCATACTTGCACCACTCCAAGATAAAACTGAGAGTTACCTTGCTGTTCTTGGTTTATGAAAAAGAGAATCACAAATCTACTTCAACAAGTGGCATAAAGTAGAGATTTCCAGGTTGCTCTTCTATGTTCAAAGACTATCACAGAGCTGGGCATGGTGGCACATGCCTGTAATCCCCAGTGGCTCGGGAGGTGGAGGCAGGAGGATGGCAAGTTCGAGACCAGAGACAGTCTGCATCACTTAGTGAGACCCTGTCTCAAAAAAAATTAAAAAAATGGCCTGGGGGTGCATCTCAGTGGTCCAGCACTTGCAGAGCATGCAAATGCGAGGCCCTGGGTTCAACCTCCAGTACCAGAAAAAAAAAAAAAGACTATCATATGGATCTCTTTTGATCAAATTTCACTTTTCTTTATGGTTTCAACCTAAAGGCCATTAGTTTTGTGAATTATATGGATGAGTCTTTTCAAGATATTTTTCACTCTTGAAAAGGTAGCAGGAATTTTTCCAGGTGTGTTTTATGATGTGCCCAGCCTCTTACATTCAGTTGTGATATGTTTGGGTATGTGGGAGTCTGTTGTTCTCATGGAGTAAACAGTTGCTGAGTGCCTGCCATGTTCTAGGCAGTAGAGGATATAAATACAAAGGAGACACATGGAATGGCATATTGTGTTGTCACAAATGTTACTTCTCCCACAAGGTAAGTTTCAGTGCCTGTGACCTGGCCTTGGGTCATTCTGTGCTTGGGGGAGCATGTGTAGAAATTGTTCTGCAAAGATGTTCCACAGAGGTGTTCCTGATTAAGATGCCACTGGAGAAGTTTCTGAGTTGATTCATTAGGCAGCTGATAGAAGGTGCTAAATGAACCCACAGTTAGCATTTGGGGCCTTGATTGCTGTGTTACTTCAAGGAATAATAATGGCTGCTTCTGTCTAAGGCTTACTTGGTTGCCTGGAGTTATGTGTATAATCTGTCTGTACAATAACCAAAGCTTATTGAACACTTACTTTATGCCAGGCAGGAAGGAGGGTAAGCCTTTTTGTGTGCTTTACTTCATTAAATCTTTATACCACCCTATGACATAGGTACTGTTTTTGTCACGTCCATTTTTCAGAAGAGGTGATGGGGGTGTATCAAAGTTAAAGGACAGCCGGGAGGTGGAGGCAGGAGGATCACAAGTTGAAAGCCAGAGGCAGCTTGTGTAACTTAGTGAGACCCTGTCTCAAGATGAAAAATAAAAAAGAGGTTATGGGTACAGCTCAGTGGTAGAGCACTTGCAAAGTATGTGCAAGGCCCTAGGTTCAACCCCCAAGTACCAGGACAAAAAGGCTTACCCAGAGTCACACAAGCTAGTGAGGAGCAGAGAGAGCCCTGCCATTCAAGCAGGCTGGCTTTCAAACCTAAGCGCCAGCAGGCAGCATGATCTGAGTGTCTGAGTTGTCCTGATGGCATCAAGCCCTTTGCTTTTGTTGCCTGCTGCCTTGTGCTTCCCCCAAGTGTCTTATCACGTGGAATCAACGTTATTAAACTTCTTTTCTGAATTTTAGAGAATTCCCTTCCGAAGTTGTATATTTCAACCCAAAGGGCAGCCTTTGCCTAGAATTCTGCTATTTTTCCTACAAATTCTGAAAGCCAGGAATTAGGAAAACCATTTCATTTTTATTAATTTGTAAGCAAAGCTGTCATTTCTCAGTGTTCAGGATATGTTCTTCAGTTGGAGTGTGACTATCCTGTCATTGGCAAATAGTCCAGTTGTGTGACTTTCAATTGTTTTCTATCCATGGGGCCCTCAAATGCAACCAATTCTAGCCCAAATTATTTTTTCAACTCTAAATCTATAGTTTATTTTCGGGAAAACGTCCTAAAACTAACAACTGAAACCCGTTTGACATTGTTGTGAGAAATGTTACTCCAAGTAGGGCCTGGAGTAATTAAGGAAAAGTGTGTGACCAGTAACAGCCCGCATCATTTAGCGGGTTCCTCAGCCCTTGGAACTCTTACAGTGCAGGAAGGAGGGGTGTCTTGTGACTCGGGGAGAGCTGTGACCTCAGTGAATTTTAGTCCCCTGATCAAGTTGACTGTGGTGATTATGCATAATGAAATCTTACTTTCTTAATGATAAGATTATCGAACCTTAGCTTAGAAAGGGACTTTGAGATCATGTATTTTAACCCACAGCTTTCTAGCAGATCAAAACCTAAACTATCTAGCGATGTCGGTAGGCTCATTATCAGCTATTTAAAGTTGTAAAGTGTAGGCCTCCTGTGGTGGACTCTAGCCAGCAGATCTCTGACCTGGCCATGTTCCAGAATTTTGGGGTGGGTGCAGGAGATGGGATATTTTTTAAAAGTTCAGTCAATTCTGCTGCTTGATAAAGCTTGGGCATTTATTATACAATGGCACTGATAGGCCAGCATCATCATTCACATCTACTCTCTTTTCTCAAGAACACGGATTGGTAGCTGGTGACCTAGATTTTAAAATATTTTAATGTTATTTCTAAAATATCTTTATGTATAGAGTGACTAAATGAGGGAAAATCATCCTGGAAATTATTTTTAAAAAGTCTACTACAAATGCACAGAGAACATAATACAATGAGTAATATATAAACAATACTCAATTCAAGTGCAATAGAATGAATACATTCTAATAGGAGAAACTCTGGAACAAATAATTAATTCTACCCTACCCTCTACCCAATGGTAGTGAGGTGAGTAGGATTTCTAGGAATGAGCCTTAAGATTCTGCTCTTGAATCCCAACAACCTGAGAGTATGACTAGCCATCACTTCAGTGATTATTTTGTCATACAGCACAGTTGATCTTAAAAAGGGAGGTTATCCAATTAGGGAGGGTCTAATTTATTACATGAGTCCTTAGGAGCAAACAACTTTTTCTGCCTAGTGGTATAAGAGGAAGTCAGAAAGAGATGCAAGGGTTGAGAAGGGCTTCCTGCTTTGAAGAAGGAGGGGTCATATGAGAAAGAATATGGACAACCTGTAGGAGCAGAGAACACACCTTTTCTGGCAGCCAGGAAAGAAATTGAGGCCTCAGACATTCACCCGTAAGGAACTGGATTCTGACAAAACCTTGAGTGAGCTTGGAAGTAGATTAATCTTGTAAACCTCCAGATAGAAGTCCAGCCTGGATGACATCTTGGTACTGGCCTTGTGAGACCCTAAGTAATCAAAGAACCCAGTTGAACCTACCAGGATTCTGACCTACAGAACTGTGCAATAAGTGGATGTTGTTTTAAGCTATTTAAGTGTATGGCTTAAAATATAGGTAGCAAATGCAAATGACCTGAGGTACAGCTCTCCTTCCCTGTTGGCAGGTTGTCGGTGGAATGTGAGTGGGGACTCTGGATTTCTGTACCTCATTGGTTAGCACCAGTTAACCCATGGCAGCTCTTTTCTCCTCTGATGGGGAAAAGGGACTCTGGACTTCTTTCATCTCCCCACCAAGCAGTATTAGGCAGTTCATTCTCACCCTCTTTCCTAGAGAGTGGGGAGGATCTTAGAGAGGAGGGAACTGAAAAAAAGGATCCATTAAACCTGTATAGGGGCTGGGATTTAGCTCGGTTGGTAGAGCACTGCACTGCAGTCTCTGAGGTCCTGAGTTCAATTCCCAGTACCGCAAAAATGGGAGAAGGGCCTGGCAATACACTCCCAAGGCAATCCCAAAACAGTTAGCCATTGAAAACCCTATGAGGGTCCCTATGAGTCGGATACCGATTCAACGACACCTAACAACAACAACAACAACAAACCTGCATAGGAAGTCCTAGGCAAACTCCTGACCCACCTACACATAAATATGTCTAAAATTAACATGCCTAAAGGTTTAAGGATAGAAACTTAAGAGTGGAATACTATCCAAGTTTTTAGAATGACCTCTGAGTAACACAAATGAAGCAGACCAGAATAGCATTGCTCTGGATATTAACCTGTCACTGGAACTGCAGCCCAGGACCCACATGCTTAATCTAGATAGGGTGACTGCCTGCTAAAGTTTGAATAGGATCCATAATCTTGTAATATATTAGCCCAAATGCCCAATAAAAAATCACTTTTCATACCAAGAACCAATAAAATCTCTACGTGAATGAGAAAGGCAATCAACAGGTACCAACACTGAGAAGACTCAAAAGTTGGAATTATCTGACATATTTTTAAAGCCCCCATCATAAAAATACTTTAAGAGGCAATTACCCTCTTCAAACAAATGAAAAATTAGAAAATATCAGTAAGTAAATAGAAAATATAAAACGTGGAAATTGTAAAACTGAAAAATAGCCAAATTAAAAAGCTTCCTGGATGAGTTCAATAATAGATTAGATATGACACAGGAAAGAATCAGTGAACTTGAAAATGGATCCATAAAATTTGCTCAATCTGAACAATAGAAAATAGTCTAGAGAAAAGGAATAGTGTCTCAGAGACCTGTGGGATAACATAAGATCTAACATTTGTGTTATTGGATTGAAGAAGAATAAGAAAAGGGTATGGGAATAAAAATTCAAATAAATAATGGCTGAAAATTCCCCAGATTTGTAAAAAAGCATAAACTTTTAGAATCAAGAAGTTGAGCAAAATCCAAAGAAACCTATGTCAAGGCATATGGTAATCAAACTTCTAAAAATTAATGACAAAGAAAAACAGCAAGAGAGAAATATCACATGTATTGGGGAAGGATGATTTGAAGGACAGTTCATTTCTCATATGAAATCACAGAGTCCAGAAGGAAGTACCCAGCATTTTAAAGTGCTGAAAGAAAAGAATGGTCAACTCCAAATTCTACATCTGGTGAAAATGCCCTTCAGGAATGAAGAGCAAATAAATAAAACATTCCCAAATGAAGGAGAACCAAGAGAATTTGTCAGTAGCAGTCCTATTCTTAAGTAATGGCTAAAGAAAATTCTATAAACATGAAGGAAATGATAACAGGATACTTGAAGCTTCAGAAAGGAAACAGTAGTGCATAGGTTAAAGTTGTTGTTGTTGTTGTTAGGTGCTGTTGAGTCGGTATCCGACTCATAGCGACCCTCATAGGGTTTTCAATGGCAGACTGTTTCGGGATTGCCTTGGGAGTAGATTGCCAGGTCCTTCTTCCATAGAGGTTAAAGTAGGAGTAGGTATGATAACCTATCTTCCTCATTACTTTTTAAAATCACATTTGGTTGAGGCAGAAATTATATCATCTAGTGTGTAGAGCTAATATATAGGAAAATTATAGCAGGGCATGGTGACACACAAATATAATCCCAGTTACTTAGGAGGCTGTGGCTGGAAGATTGTGGGTTTGAGCCTAAGGATGTGGCAATCCACTCTTGAGGCAATCCTGAAACAGCTGTTGAAAACCCTATCAGGGTCTCTATGAGTTGGACACGACTTGACGGCACCTAACAGCAGCAACAGGAGGAAATATAGAGAGACCCAACTGAAAAACAAAACAAAACAATAAATAAATAGGAAGAAAGAAAAAAAACAGAAGAAAGAAAGATTATTTTTAAGAAGTGGGAAATGTATTAAGGAACCTAAATGGAAGTAAAGTTTCTATACGTCAGTAACATGGGAAATTATTGATACTAATAGTCTGTGATAAACTACATATGTATATTGTAATAATCTATAAAACCCTAAAAACTACTAAAAATCTACAATAAATAGATATGGTAAAAAGGCTATAAATCAATCAAAATAGAATTCTAAAAAATGTACAACTAACTTATAAGAGAGACAAGAAAAAAGAAACAACAGAATGAACAAACAGTAAACCACACAATGGCAGGTTTAAGCTTTAGCATGTCAGTAGTTACTTTAAATGTAAATGATCTAAATATAGCAATTAAGGGACAGAGATAACAGAATAGATTAAAAAAGACTCAACTGTGTTGTCTATAGGAAAGTTACTTCAAATATATTGATATAGGCACACTGAAAGTAGAATAGCAGAAAAAGATATACCATGCAAACTTCAATTTAAAAAAGCAGGAATGGCTGGGCACGGTAGTGCATGACTATAATCCCAGCTACTTGGAGGTGGAAGCAGGAGGATCACAAGTTTGAGACCAGAGGCAGTCTGCATAACTTAGCAAGACTCGGTCTCAAAAAGTTAAAAAAAATGGGCTGAGGGTGCAGCTCAGTGGCCCAGCATTTACATGGCACACAAGTGTGAGGCCCTGGGTTCAGTCCTCAGTACCCCAAAAATTAAAAATATAAATAAATAAATAAATAAGCACAAATGGCTATATATAGTATAATATCAGATAAAGTAGATTAAAGAGCAAAGAAAATTACCAAGGACAAAGAAGGATATTTAACAGTGATAAAAGCGTCATTCCACCAAGAAGATACAACAATCCCAAATGTGTATGCACCAAACAGCAGAGCTTTAAACAACAGAGCTTCAAACTGATTTGGAAGGTTTAACTTACGATTTTCCAACTTTACAATGGTACAAAAGTGATAGGAATTCAGTTGAAACTGTACTTCAAATTTTGAATTTTGATATTTTCCTGAGCTAGTGACATGCAGTACAATACTGTGTCATGAGGCTGGGGCAGTGGCAGTGAGCCACAGCTCCCAGTTAGCCACATGATCACCAGGGTGAACAGTGGATACTCTAGTGTACTGTATTGCTAAGCTATGATGTTTGGTAGGTCAAATGGATTAAATATATTTTCAATTTATGATAATTTCAATTTATGATAGTTTTATCAGGAAATAAGTGGAGGAGGACCTATACACGAAGTAAAACCAGATAGAATTGAAAGATATACACATCCACAATTATAGTTGGGAATTTTAGCATCTCTTTCTCAGCACTTGATAGAATTACTAAATAGAAAACCAGCAAAGATATAGGACTAAACGTTATCAACCAAGAGGTTTTACTTGGAGTTTATAGACTATTCTACCCAGAAACAGCATAAATCCCATTCTTTTCAAGTATCCATGAAACATTCATCAAGTTAGATCATATCCTGGCTCATAAAACTAACCTCAGTATATCTAAAGGGCTTGAAATCATGCAGTTTGTTCTCAGACTATAATGTAATCAAAGTAGAAATAAGTGCTGCTGCTGCTGTTAGGTACCATCAAGTCATATCCGACTCATAGTGACCATCATAGGGTTTTCAATGGCTGACTGTTTTGGGATTGCCTCAGGAGTGGATTCCCATGTCCTTCTCCCATTTTGTGGTTCTGGGAATCAAACTCCTGACCTCAGAGATTGCAGAGCGGCACTCTACCAACTGAGCTAAATCCCAGCCCCTAGAAAGCAGTAACAGGAAGATAACAGGAAAATCTCCAAACACTTTTGTTGTTGTTGTTAGCTCCTGTCCAGTTGGGTCCAACTCATAGTGACCCTCAGAGGTTTTTCAATGGCTGATTGTTTTGGGATTGCTTTGAGAGTGGGCTACCACATCTTCTCTGATTTTTGTGATGCTGGGGATCAAACCCAGGTCCTTATAGAGTGCGGAGTAGCACTCTACCAACTGAGCTAAACCCCAACACCGAAGGTGTAGCACAGGCTGGCCTCACACTCACGATCCTTCTGCCTCATCCTCTTCAGCAAGTTGATTAGTGGTGTGTGTCACCACGGCCGGCCTCCAAACACTTACAAGTCAAATAACATACTTGGAGATAATTTGTGCCCAATGCTGGGATGGCTGCTTTTCTTACTTGTTACTCTGTGATGTGAGATCATCCTTGTAGAGCAACTTAGAGTAGTGTTTGGTGTACATTAATTAGTCAACAAATATTAGCTACCAATATAAATATTAAGCCACTTTGAGATACTGGAAAAATCCATGGTGTTTGTCAATTGGATTCTCCTGGATGTGGATGCTGCAGCAGAGTTAGGAGTATAGGAGGTGTATTTAGGGGCGAGGCATTGGGTAATAACACCCAACAGATGAAAGAGCAGAGGAGTGGGGCAGACAGAACCTCAGGCTGCAATGCCCATCAGTCCCAGCCAGCCTACCAAGGGGCTCGGAGCAAAGACCAACTCGTAGAAGAAAAGTGGAGATGTTAGTCAGACGGTACAAAATAAGATGAGTAAGTTCTGCCCTGGTGACTCTGATAATAATGCATTGTATAGTACTTGAGGTTTTCTAGGTGAGTAGATCTTAAGTGTTTTCACTATAAAAAAATGGTAACTTTGTGAGGTGGTGGACATGGTAACTAGCTTGATGGTGGTAAACATTTCATAATACATATATAACTATATCACACCATTACATTGTAGGCCATTATATAATTTTTGTTTATGGATCATACCTCAGTAAAACTGGAAAAAGAATGGGCAGAAATGGCTGGGGTCCCTGTACTTCCTACCAGTAGTGACTACTGGGGGGCTGCCCAGGAAGAGCGAGGCCTTGGCTACTAGAAAGAAAGCTGAGGCTGACGCTGAAGGGGCAAATGCATCCTTGCAGGACATGAGGGCAGTGGGGCTCTAGGGCTGCCCAGCAGACACTTGGTTTCACTTAGTTTCAGAAGTCACAAGGGAATTTGAAATAACGTATTTCCCACCCCAGGCCTAGGGTTCAATTTCATCATCTTTGTGCCACTGAGGAAGAGAAGAAAATCTAAGGGAAGTTCAGGGAGAGTAAAGCTGAAGATGTGACCATCTCTTTAATGTTTAGTCATACCGTGCACTAAGGCCAAAGCAACACACATACAGACACAGACACACACACACACACACACACACACACACACACACACACACTTGTGGAAAGAGCTGAGTGAAGTCATCTCAATTTTGGTCTTACCTGCCTATTTGGCTTATTGGGAAGGAATGAGCATTTCATTTATTGTCACACTTTCTCTAGGACCACCAGGTTTTTCTCACGAAAACCAACAATGCGATGTGTCTGGGTGTCTGGGAGCCTGTGTGCAAAAATAAAATGAGCTTGCTGAATGTGTAAGCTGAGAAGCATCCAAGCCAAACCACATCCTGCCTTGGGCTTCTGGAGGCAGGTGGTCCCAGATGGAGACCTGGAGCCTGAGCAGCCGTGTGAACCCTGCTCTCCTCACAGCTCCTGAGCTATGCTCAGTGTGTGGGGATGGCCTGGCGACTGTGTCCCCTTCACATTGAGCTTTTCTTCCAAGTAGGCCATCCAGCTAACTGGTCTCCAATAAAGGCTGTGAAGCTGGTCTGATTCCAGTAGTGGCCATGCCGTGACTCAGCTGCACCATTGGCAGCTGAGATGCAGCTCTCGGGGAAGTACTTTCCTGGCTGTAAAACACGGCCATGATCATGATGTGAGATGGTAAGTGCAGGTCACTAGTATCAGCACAGTAGGGGCCTGGTGAAACCTACCTAAGAGGTTGTGTTTTTCCATATTATGAACAAAAATGTATTTAATATATATACTAGATGTACATTGTAGTTATGATTATACCAAAATATAATTGGGATCGATGAAGTATTAAAGTGTGAGCGTTGTGGCACAGCAACTCAGGAGGCTGAGGCAGGAGGATCGCAAATTCAAGGTTAGAGGCAGCCTGTACAATTTAGCAAGACCTTGTCTCAAAGTAAAAAAGGGGCTGGAGGTGCAGCTCAGTGATAGAGCACTTGCCTAGCATGCATGAGGCCCTGGGTTCAACCCTTCAGTACAGCCAAAAAACAAAACAACAACAACAACAACAAAAAACCATGAGCATATTGTTAACAAGGCTGTGCGTGTTTGGAGGTTTTTGATTGTTTGCAATGTCATGGGGTTTGCTTTCTGACCAAATATGATTTATAGTAAAAAACATGACATCCAAAATCAACACGGACAGATTATGGGCAAAAGATATGTTGCAGCTGTTTTAAAACCATGAACATTACCAAGTGATGGCTGCTAAGCCTGTAGTCACACTATACCATTGGAACCGTCATGGGCATACTAGGAAAGGAATAAGGTTTATTGCTGTCACTGTGTAATTGCTGTTGAACAGCCCAGCTCATATTCCCAATTCAATCTTTAACTGTTTCTTTCAGCTGCCAAATCATGAGTGTGTGCACTATTTTTTCTCTCCTTTTTTTTTTTTTTTTTTGCTATTAGTTTTTGTAGGTGTTTGGGACTGACCTTAGGGCCTTAAACATGCTAGATAGTGCTCTACCGCTTCATTACACCTCCGATTCCTCTCCCTTGATCTTGAAATTGGCATAATTGCCAACTTGCCTATAAGTGATGCATCTGCTGTATGAAAATAACTTCAGCTATTCTGTGTTAAGTGGGTGATTATGACATTAAGTTCTTGTGGCACATAATGTGAACTCTGAAACAAATTTGAATGTGGAGCGCATCAGGGTTGTGTGGTTTCAGATGTTGAGAAATCATTTTTTGTTGGTACTTCTTTCAGAGACTGCTGTTATTTGGTTCAAAATGTCACATGACACCTGATCTCTTTGGTGCATATCATGCAGGCAATTATAGAGTGAGCTTCTGCTGTCAGTGGTAGTTAAAAATGCATATACCTTACTCCTTTTTGAGCCTCTGATGTTTTTGTTCATTTTCACTCATTCTTTTGTTTTAAAACTTGAATTTGAATGGGTTCCATTAAAGGATTTTTTAAAGTGACAATCAGATCTAGGGTGCTGCCAACTTTAAACTGAACACAATCCCCAGCCCATAAACTAGATAGGAAATCTAATTCCAGGCCTGTTGTAGTACAGAGATGTAGCTGATTTGTAAACCACCCTTGTAACAATACAGCACAGTTATCGAGCTATGGTTCTGGTTCTCAGGCAGAGCAAAGTGTGTTATCTAGCTATCTGAATGGCGAGCCTGATTGCAGTTCTACCTGGGGTGCATCTCACAGAGCCACAGAGAATAATTAAAGCTACAGATTCATCATTGGTAGATTTATCCCATTTTAGTTTCATTACAGACAAACTTAGGCCTGTCTTCATTCATTACAATGAAAGTCAAATGAGGATTCACTTTACTAAAACCATGTCCCTTTTATCCTTGTAGTTGGAAAATACAAGTGAATATTAAAGCATAAACTAATTAAAAGTCATCCTCTTTGTGATGAAACATTCTTGGCCTGTGGCATGCACTTGCAGTTCCTGGACTGCCTAGTCACTCAGAATTCTTTCAGCCCTGTAACCTCTGGCTTGTCTGTCCTGATGGCAGAGACTGGTAGATGATCTGTCACCAACCATCTTTTCCCTGAGTGGCTTGAATGGTCTTATGGACATAGAATGAGCATGTTAAATATTCATTTGGTCTAATTGAATTTGATATACAGTCATTAAAGTTAACCTGAAGTTTTGGAGTTATTAAATGGTCCACTTAATAGCATATAATGTATTTGCTAGTATCTAAGTTAGTGAATTATTTAGGTCAAAAGGGAAAGTTCTTTCCAGAAGATAGATCTTACCAAGCTAGTGCTGCTTTTATTTTCCTATAATTACTGATTATATTAAATGAGGAATGTGGGTAAGAGGAGGAGTGGCAATCCAAAAGACTTAAGATGTCTAGCTACTAGGTGTTACATGGTATATTGCAGTCTGGGATCTGATACTTGCTGGCTGACCTAGGGTCTGCCTGCATGTGCCTTCTTAATTGTCAGTTTAGATGAGTATTGATCATGATGGTTGGATATTAGTTTAAAGAACAGCAACTCAATATGTACTATTTTCATATTGATTTATCAACATGTACCTTTTCAAATAAATTTGTTCTCTCTTAGGACATTAATTTTTCTATCTCAATTTCTTTTGTTTCTTTGACTCTGAAATTTAATAATGTATTGGGACAATTTATGTTTTTTCAGAATAGGGTCTGAAGTATTGCCAAAAGTGCTGGTTGTTTTTGAAAATTCAGGTGATCTCTGTTGAACAAGACCCAAGTATTGTGTACATATTTGAGTCTGTTTGTTATAGTGCTGTGTTCTCCCATTGCCACCCACACCTTGATCTTATAACACAGGAATGTTACTGAACTATTAAAATAAGGATGAGTGTGAGAATATAACCCACATCTAGCTATCCACTACCCACTTTTATTACACGTTACCACTTTGTCAAACTTCTGATCCTTTTAAAAAGAAATAAGTAGACTTCTGGTTTTAGAGCACTGCAAACATGTCCCTCCCACACTTCCAAGAAAAAGTCTAGGCAGACTGGAAATTAGCAGAGAACAGAGTTCACAGAGCGACTGGCCATTTCAAAATCTGGAGAGAGCTAAGTGTTCTGTGAGACACAGGATAGGACCTGAGCATTTTCTTGCCTTAGCAGAAACTACCACATGCCGTAGAAGTGGGTAGGAAAACTAGATGTGACAAATTGCTGGAGGCCAAGTGTGGGCTGGCTTGAGAGGGTGAAGCTCTAGAGGGTGATAGCTGCCAGGGGAGGGAGTTCTGTCCCTTCTCAGGCTTTTCCTCCCAAAGCCCTGCTTGGTTCTCATTGGGAGGACTGGGGAAACCCATGGAAAGAGCATGGCGCTGGCTCAGGGACCACTGAGGATTCTTCTCAGGACGCTTCTCCTTTAAGGAGCAGAAGGCTTATCCTGCAGAGGTGGGACAAGGTGTGAGGGTTGTGGGGAAATACCGCTGGGGTTGGGTGGAGGGAATTCAGCCAACCCCCAACCCCTTACCCCAGCAGCCTCATCTCACTTGAAAAGAGCTTTAATCTGCAGGGAGAAAGGCCTCAAGCAGAAGGTCAACAGGGAACATTGGTGATAACCACTGCAGCTAGAGGAACTGAGGGGACTCTAGGCCTGGAGGAGAGGCAGAAACACTTGTGACAATTACCCAGGCTGTGCTTTCCAGGAATTGAGGCCTAGAATATTAGAAAACTGGCCCCCATCTCACAAATATGCCAAAGAGGCTCTATGAATAACTGCCATAAACTCCATTACAGCAGGGAGAGCTGCAAGAGACAGGCTTCTTCCAGGCAACAGAGCACAGGGAAGCCTCCAAAGCCAAGAGAGGGGCACCAAAAGACCAATAGAGGAATCAAGTTTCTGATGCTCATGGGAACAACAAACCTCAGCATAGCCCAACTTCTGTTTGTTGTTAGGTGCCATCAAGTTGTGTCCGACTCATAGTGACCCTCATAGGGTTTTCAATGGCTGACGCTTTCGGCGTTGCCTCAGGAGTGGATTGCTACATCCTTCTCCCAGTTTTGCAGCGCTGGGAATCGAATTTAGGACCTCAGAAACTGCAGAGTGGTGCTCTACCAATTGAGCTAAATCCCAGCGCCAACTTCTGTTTAGATTAATACAAATCTCCATATTGAAGGCACACTTACCTCAACATCTATTACCCGATACAAAGTGTCTAGCTTTTAATCAAAAATTACAAGGCATACCAAAGCAAGGAAAAGCAGACTGTGGAGACACTGTGATCATTAGGACTAGATGTGGATATGATGGAGCCGTTGGGAGTTACCAAACCATACCCACTTATATTACCAAGCTCTGTCCACTGAGTACCCTTTAAGTACCAGCTGCCATTTTTGGAATGGGCTTAACAAGGTCTGAGCCCTTAGCTTAAAGTCTAACAAAGGACAGAGAGCATAACCACAGGTTAAAAAAAAGGTAATTACAGATAGTGGAACATGCAATGAAGAAGTGCAGAAAGGTAAATGCAGACTGGCTGATGGAATGTGTGGGCTATTTCAGCTGGAGTCATCACAGAAGACCTTTCGGGGAGGTGATATTAGAGCACACATGTGAATGACAAAGAGGGCCCTGCCATTATTAAGAGTTATCCAAGCAGAGAACAGCAAGTGCAAAGGTCCTGAGGCATGAACAAGGTTGGATCCCTCCAATTATAATATCCGTGCTTTGGAAGGTACAAGCTGTAGATATATTGCTAACAAAAACAACCTTGCAGGTGTCTCATGGTAGTGGCCAACAGAGGAAAGAGTGGGTGGGTTTTCTCCTTGTTACATAATTCTTTTTTTAAAAAAACACTTGTAGAATTATTCCTCTCTCCTTCCATTTTGGGATAGGCTCTGGCACAGAATGAAAAGGAATGTTCATTTGCAGCTGTGAGTAGATACTTCACTTATTCAGTAAAATTGTATTGCTTCCCTTCCTAATTGTAAACAATGTACATTAGCTCAGGTGCTGCTCTTTACTCACTATGTCCTGCCCCAGGTAGTGTTCATTCCTATATTAGAGATGGGAAGAGCAAAGCCCAGAGATGTTATCTGGCTTGACAGAGATTGCAGATCTCTCATGGGTCATTCTTAGTATTTGAACTCTGGCAGCCTCACTTCCCAGGATTGCATCATAAGAACTACCTGGAAGGCTGGGTATTCTTAAAAGCGGAGGCCTTGATGGAAAAACAGAAACTGAAAACCGAATGTAGTTGCTGAATTCTCATGGTTCCTCAGTCTTTGTTAAAGCATTAGCTGGTGGAAGTGCCTAGGGAAATGAATTTAATAAATACATGTGCAAAATTCTAGCACTTATTCATTTATCCTGAGTGCTTGAAAATAGGTGGAAGTGGGTAGTTTGAATATTTGCAACGTCCCAATTCCCTCTGCTGTTTTACTTCTGAGTGTTACTATATAATATTAATCTGTGCAGCAGAGTTGCCTGGAATTTCCCTACATAGAACATTCTGGAAATCAGTTTTTGCAATCTGAGTAATTGTTAAATAATTGGTGCTATTTTGTGTAGACTATATTTTTCACCTGTTCAAATTCCTTTCCTATTTTTCTGTAGTTAATGCTTATTCTTTGAGAAAAAAATGAACTGTAATATAAATAACCACATTTGATTGGATGGAGAGGATGAGTATAGGTGGGAGGGGTAGCTTAGCCGTAGAACATGTGCTTAATATGTGTGAGGCCCCAGGTTCAAGTCCCAGAACTACAAAAAAAGGAAGAAAAATGCTTTCCCATAAGCATCTCTACTGACACTACAAAGACTTCTGGTGTTTGGTAACCATAGATGGAAGAAAATATAATCTGGATGGAGTATTCTCCAACCAGCAGTGATAATTGAGCACCTACTCTGCGATCTGTATTATTTGTGGGATTACATGCTAGGAGAAAAAACCAGCAAACCTTTATGTAGTGTTTTCCATGGACCAGCAAAGTTAAGTAACTTGCCCAGGGGACACAAATTATAAATACTGGATCTAGATTTGAGCTTGTGGATGGTTTAACTCTGGTCTGTGCTCTATTACCCCTAACTGTACTATGGTAGAGCATTGTCTGGGTGACCTTACCTATGTTAAAAAAAAAAACAAAAACAAAAACCCTGACCAGACAGTATTTAATTAGCATGAGGGGCACTCAGATCTGTCAGGTTCTGAGAACCTGCTGGAAAGCTTGGCTGAACTCTATGATGGGTACTGTGAGATTTTAAAAAATATATGTAGCCACGTCTCAATTGAAACCACAGCTTCCTGTGAATGCCTTATGATGTTGTTTGAAGAGAAATATGCATATGAATTTTTAAAAAAGTTTCTTCAAGTATATTGATTGTTACAAATGGATGCAATTAGTAGTTCTCATTAGTTTCAAGAAGGATTTATCCTGGCATGTCTTGGTTCCATGTAAAGCTCCTTAACACTAAAAGATTTTGCAGGTTCTGCTGCCTTGACTCTCTAGGACTTGGATGACTGACGGCTTTACACATGCGCAGTAATGCAGGTGTTGATGCTGCCAGCAGAAATGGAAAAATGTATTGCTTTAATTTAAAAAACAGGCTGTGTCTAGTGTTTGACTCCCTTTACATTTACCCTGACCAGTCATATTTTCTGGGTGGGTGGGAAGAGAGGGAGCAGGATTGGGCCCTGTGGTTCAGTGATAAGATGCCAGGGGCTGGGGGTGCAGCTCAATGGTGGACCACTTGCCTTGTATGTGCGAGGCCCTGGGTTTACCTAGAACTGCAAAAAAATAAAAAAATAAAAAAATTGCAGTGTGCCTTTTGATGGTGCCCTTCCACTTGTGAAGGGGAAACAACCCCCCCCCCCCAAGATTCCGAAGCCAGATGGTGGTGTAGCCCAAATTTCTCAGACTTTAACCTACCCCTTCCCAAGGCTCTTGTTAAATGCACATTCCTGGGAGGCTGGGCTGGAGCGGGTGGGTGTGGGGAAGGTAAGATGCTACAGTTTCTAAGAGGCCCCCAGGCGAGGTGACTTTTACTAGCAAGGATCACTGACCTCCCAGGCCGCCCTGCCCCTGATACCCCTGAATTGTTACCTGGGGGAGTTTCACACAACCTGGTTTTCCAGGGCTGCACCAGATCTATTGAATTAGAGAGCGTGGGGGTGAGGCCCGCAGTTATTTGTGGGGAAGAGAGCTACTGAGTGATTCGGTAATAAAGCTGTCAGCTTTGTTTATTGGGGGCCAGGAAGAAAAGAATGACAGCTTGGAAAAATTCACTGTAGGAGTCAGATTGAGATGTTTAAAGATGAGCTTTCCGACATCCTAAGAGCTTCCTCTTTGACCTAAACAACAGGAGAAATCTTTTCAGCCACCTCCCTGGGAAGGGAATTGAGGACTTCCTGGTGATTGTGTGCAGACTGGCTTAACTCCGAGAGCATGGAGGAAACAGTACTTAATGGTTAGCTTGCTGCCCTGCCTAGCATTAGATAATGTCTGTGAAGGCTTGCAGAGGGCGTCCTGGGAAGCCAGGGTCCAAATGTGGAAAAGAGAAGTCATGATTATAGGAGTTGAAATTACCATCCGGAATATTTACAGGATCATTTCAGCTCTTTGGTCTGCTCCTGGGCTTGGGTTTTCAGTCTGGTTGGGTGGGGAGAGCCTGGACCTGCAGGAAGGGAGGCCTTGGGGCTGTCTTTGTTATGGTGAAGCACAGATTCCACAGTGGCCCTTGTGGGTCACTCTTTTTGCTGTATGACTTCTGCTTTTTTGATAACTGGGACTCCCCAGCAAATGGCTGTTTAGCATTTCCTCAACTTTGTTATTAATCTTTTCCTGAGGTCTAACAGTAAGGTAGCAGGTGGAGTCTGATCTTCCCAGCTTTTGTTCCTTCCTGTCGCTATTGTGTCTCTCTCTTAACCTGTAGCCTTTCTTTAAAATGGTGTTTGCCATTGTTACATTTGTGACTTTCCTTACACCAGCTCCTTACCTTGTCTATGAAAAAAATAAGGGAGCTCCTATAATCAGGAAAAGAATTGGAACCTCCTTCTCCTTTTATGATGCTTGTATAGTGGCAGACATGTTGTACTATGTCCTTGTGAACTTCTGCCCTAGTCAGGATCTGAGCCAACAAGCAGAAGCTCTAAGGGTGATCAGCGGGCTGGGACTTAGCTCAGTTGGTAGAGCGATGCTCTGCAGTCTCTGAGGTCCCAGGTTCGATTCCCAGCACCACAAAAATGGGAGAATGACGTGGCAATCCACTCCCAAGACAATCCCCAAACAATAAGCCATTGAAAACCCTGTGAGGGTCCCTATGAGTCAGACATGACTAGAGGACACCTAACAACAAGGGTGATTAGCAGGAAGGGATTCAGCCAGCAGCTGACTTACACATTGTAGGCACAGTGTTATCAGGCTGTGTCCGATGCTGAGCCTGAACTCACTGTAGGACAGCTGTTTTAGTTAAGAGCTAGGGCGTACAGAACCTAGCTCTGGCTCTCACACATCCAACCTCAAAGACAAGTGATCTGTGAGTGTCCATCCTGAGAGAAAGATCAGAGCAATACAGTGGGCATCTATGGAGTGTCTCCTATATCCCCATGCTGCTCTAGGCACCACAGGAGCAACAGCTGAAACACACTTTCTCTCTCCATTGAGGTGTAGGCTCAGCATGCTAAGGGAGCCAAAAGGGAGGGGGACCTGAGAGTGTGGGGCAGGCAGGAAGGAATGCAATCAGGTGAAGAGGGTGGGTGAGAACCACCAAGAAAGAGGGTTCAGCAAGAGCAGAGGCCTGGAGTGTGAGGGCCAGTTGGACGAGTACCTGGAAATCAGCCTCACCAGGGAGGAAGATGAGAAGTGGGGAAAAGCGAGGCTAGGAGGGGAGGGGATCTTGCTTGCCCTTCTAAGGAAGTTGGGCCCTAAGGGTAATGGGGAACCACTGGACGAAAGATTTAAGCTGGAGCATGTCACCATCAGATGTGCATGAGGAAAAGTTCCTTCACCCTGTTGACCTCTCCTGAATGAGCACTTGAATCCCCAGGTTTTTAAAAACATCATTATGAGATCTACTTTACACTCCATAAAATCCACCCATTCAAAGTGTCCCATTCACTGGTTCTGAGTATCGAGTTATGTAATGATGTCCGCAATCTAATTCTCAAATGTTCCCAATACCCCTCCCAAATACGTCGTGCCATTTGCACCCCTGCCTGTTCTCCACACCCAGCCCTAGGCAATCACTCTTCTTTGTAATTTCTCGGTTTTCTTCAACATTAAGAGGAATGTTTTCAGTGAGTGTATTATTTACTTTAAGGAGTCTCTGCCAAATTACAAACTCTTGCTCTTGGCTCCCCGGTTCCTGCTCAGCCCATCCCTGTCAGCGTGCTTTACATTGCACGTAACAGAAACCTGTCTGGGACTGTCTGAAACACATGTTTGCTATCTCACATAATTGGGAGGCTAGGGGAGGGTGGCCTCCCGGACAGTGTGATCAGCTGCTCGGTGTAACTTCAGAAGCCTGTATTCTTGCGGTCTGTCCTCCACAGCATCGTTCTGGCAGTAGCTTCACCCCAGGGCTGACTTCCTTTGGATGTCAGATGGTTGCAGCATGGCAGCCATTGGCAGCGGGGCCTTTTACTTTGCTGTTCACAGCCTATATGGAGGAAAAGTCCTTTCCTTCAGGCCGATTAGGTGAACTTCATTCCTGTTGTCTACTCTGAACCAGTGATTGGCTTAGAATTGACTAGGCTGGCCTTCCATAGTTGAGAATGGGCTCCAAAAGGGTTGGTGGGCACCTGTCACCAATAATCGTGGGCTCTGCTAGGGAAGGAGAAAGGAGGCTGGCTTTGCTGGGGTGGGTAACCAGCAGTGCTCACTGAGGGCAATCAAGCAACCACATTAGATTGTTTGGCCCTCATTTCCTTTAACTTAGGTGCCTTTTCTATGTTAAACACAGACAGGGTGATCCCTTGACTTTGAACTTGTTGTCTGTGGGCAAGTAGAACCAAATCCTGGTTCCTCGTGGCTGGGTGGTAGTGAATGTGATCAGCGATCTCAGTAGGCTGGAGAGTAATAGGACAGGAGCCTTTTTTGAAGCCAGCTCTAGCTCTAGGTCTCTGGATAGCATCATCAACACAGATCTCACCAAGTCAGGAGTTTCTTAGAGTGCTCAAGGAGTGTACTGAAGTAAACTTTGGATAGTTTCATGGTGTGGGAAGTATTGGGGATGGCATTAACATTAACACGTGGAAAAAATAATTTAAGTCACATTAGTAAAACCTGTTTGCTTTAGGATAGAACTATAAAAAATAAAATATAACTGGTAGTAAATAGTAGAAACTCACTCATATCTAGTTATTGGAGTCTCTGCTTGGGAAAAAATAAAACCCTGCTCTGAATATGTCAGGATTCCAGTTACAATATGAACTCGAAATTACTAAAAATTGACTTTCTTTCAAGTACCATTCATGCTTCACTAAGTCAAATAGACATTCTGCCAGTTATTAGGGCTTTATTAAATTCTGCTTTCCATGTAATAAAAAATCAAGGTAGGCCTTCACGTCATAAAGTCACTTATTTGGTTATGAGCTGTATTGCAGAGTCTGTTTCAGGGTGAGGTTTGTCCACATGCAAGTAATGAGCGTTTGCTGGTGCAGCCCTTAATGGTGAGAACGGATGTTGAAGAAAGCAAACACCATATGCCCTTTGTTTGCCGTGCATGTCTCCTTCTGGAGGCCTGGGTGGAGTGTCTCAGCTGTCTCAAATAATCTCCATTTTGCTGTTACTGCAGACTCCCTGGGTCTCCAACTCTCTTCTCTCTGATGTTAATTATAACGTCTTCCTAATTAGGTGGCTCTTCCCCCTTTCTGGTCGTAAAGGTTCCATTCCACTTGCTCAACTGCCAGAGATTGGATTGATTTTGAAAAACAAGTTTCACTTGATTTGTGACAGAAATAAGTGCAAAGAATTAGAAAAACAAAACAAAAACCCACCCCAGCACTGTGAATGTGTAGTGGGAGGGGCAGGCGGGTTGGGTACGGGACAGGATGCCTAGAATAATTCTGCTGCCAAGTGAATCAGAGAGGCTTGCAGTTCTCGGAGAGCAAGGAACTCAGTCCTGCCTGGAGTTCACACAGCCACAAGTCACCAGCTCGTCTGTACTCCACAGAATGGAGCTTTCAGCAGCCCCAAGTGCCGCAGACTTGTCTGAGAGTGTAAGTAGGCCATACCTCTGTTTTGATTGTTGTTATGTTGACATCTCTTGTTGCCTGTCGCCTGACTACTTCACAGGCCAGGAGGGAGACACCAGAGGGAATTTGGTCCCGGTTCAGTCCTTCTGAGATGGTGACCAGCATTGTTTGCTCTTTGGACCCAGGTCTTGGTTTTCTTGTGTGTGGCTAAAGGGGATTTCTTCTCCCAGGTTGTGACAGAAGTTTTCTTTTTTCTTTTTTTTCTTTTCTTTCTTTCTTTTTCTTTCTTTCTTTCTTTCTTTCTTTTTTTTTTGACTGAGTCATTTTTATGGGAGCTTTTCTAAAGATTTTGAGCAGCTCTCTCTCCTGGTTTGGTGTCTCTTTCCTTCACTGGCCACTATCTATAGCTGGGTGAGTTTTCCCCTGAGGGACAGAGCACGCAGCCCAGTCCAGCCACACCCCAGCCAGCGTCCCTTTGGGCAGTAAGAGATCCCTTTGGGCAGTAAGAGATCCCTACCGGGATTTGGGAGCAGGTAACATGTCTGAGGCAGCCAGTGGATTTGGGAGTCTGCATTGGAGCCAGGTGTGGAATCCAGCTTTCTCGTGGTGGGAAGGAATAAAGGGCAGGAGGCAAGAATGAAATGGGAAGCAGGACAGAAAGCTTGGGATCTGTTGCGAGCACTGTTGTGCTGATAGATGCCAATCAAGGTATTGGGCTAGGCAGGAATGCCTACTCTGCTAGCTATATAGCCTTGGGCTACTAACAAAGATCCATCCAAGTCTACCCTTTTTCCTTTAAATACCTCAATCATAGTCCTTCACAGTTTGAAGTAATGAATACAAAAAAACCCTGGCGCTTGGTTGCCTGACTCACCTTCCCCCCACTTCTGAGGTGCATCCTCCCACAAATGCAAGTAGTGTGCTGAGCTTTGTGAGGGCTGCTAGCATTGCTATCCTTGCTTGTTTCAGGACAGCCTTGGAGGCCACCAAGTTCTCTTGGTTGTTGTCAGGTTTGATCTTGGGGTTGGCCAGTTGGCCTTGTTCAAGCCCATAGCTCCAGGTTGTTCTTTTAGTCATGATCAGATAACCCCCCTAAAAAAAAAAACACCAAGGTCCTGGGGAGAAGGTGTTAGTGGGTCATGCCTGGCTCACAGATACATTTGCATTAAAGATGCTGGGGCCTGGGCACCTGAATCAAGAAGCTATGTGATGAGTCCTTGAGGGAGAGTGATAATTCAGGAGAACCATTTCTGATTCAGTGTTGAGTTTTGAAGCTATGGATATCTATATTCAGCCAGTGAGGGAGAAGAAAAAGAAAAGACAAACCTTGATGAACACTACTGAGCAGCTCATCTAATTTCTGATTCAGAAGTATGTGTAGGGCACTGTCACAGTGCCTTCCATCGGGTCGTTTCAGTTACCCTGTTCATGAATTTAGGCCACCACCAGGCCCCTGGATGAGTCCCCAATTACCTTTATGCCATGATGTGCTAAGGGGGGCACATTCCAGAGCTTGCCTTGTTAATGAACTTTACTCCATGCTTTATGTTTGCTAACTGTGAGTTTACTGCTGATAATAGTGTTCCCTTGCCAGTCACAAGTTCTCCCATCCCTCTCCCCCATTGAATTCCTTGAATTTCGTCTCTTATTTAAGCTGAAGTCATTGGCCTTTAGCTCTCAAGACTCCTCCATAATTGTGTATCAGTGAGCTCTAACAGTGCTAATTTTTATCCTTGATTTTGGAGACATCATATCACCTGGACACTTGATTTGCATGTGAGGATTTAACAGTACCTTTCATCTTAACCAGCATCAAAGCAGTGTATCACAGTGTACCAGCCAACCCTCTGTCGCTCTTTTTGCAATACATGTCCTCTCCCATGGCCAGCTGGGCCTTGTGTGGCGTAGCTTTTCCCACCTGTTCAGCCTCAGCAGGAGTCACCTCCCTGCTTGGCCATTGCCTTCCACCAAAATGACTTCCTGCCCTCCCCAACCCCCACTGTGTCCCTTCCTGCCTCTGGGCCCAGACACTTGGGGATCTCTCTGCTACAAATACCCTTTTTATGGTGTCTTGCTTGCCTGGCTCTTTCTTCTGTTTCAGGTATGAACTCTGATCAGCCCTCCTGGGCCATCTTATCTAAAGTGACTTCCTCCATCTTGCGTTTTCTTTCTCCTTTCCTATCACATCACCATACTTATTTCTTACAGAGTACTTGTATCACAGCCTGTAAATATTTTGTTGAATCATTGACTTAATTGGCATTTGCCATCTTCCCTCACTAGAATTTTAGTTCTGGGAAGGCAGGGCTCTTTTTCTCTCCTTTCTCTTTTTTTTCCCCTCAGTACTTGGGGATTGAACCCAGGGCCTTGTGCATGCTCGGCAAGTGTTCCACCACTGAGCTATGCCCCCATCTCCTTTTTTATTTTTTATTGGGAGGCAGGGTCTCTCTTAAGTTGCACAGGCTGCTTCTGTCCTTGAACCTGGGATCCTCCTGCCTCAGCCTCCTGGGTGGCTGGGATGACAGGCATGCGCCACAGTGCCTGGCCCTTGTCTGTTTTATCCCCACTGTATCCCCAACCCTTAACTCAGTTCTAGATGCATAGTAGATTCTCAACAAATATTTGTTGAGTGAATAGTTGCTTTGGAAAATTTAGTGAATGACTTTTAAGTAGCTTGTGACTGATAAAGACAGTTGTATCTTTTCTGTGCCAGGCCACCCTTGTCTAGCTCAGACACTTTGGGAGCCCTCCACACCCCAGGAGCCTATTGCCCTCTCTCTGCAAGCCCCTGGCTCCTATCTGGAGTCACCCTCTAACTGTTTAAAACATCATCTTTGTTCTCCAAATGAAAACCACCTGTCTTCAATGTGATTTGCTTAAATCAAATGCTTTATTTCTTTACCAAGGCCTTTCCCCCTTTCTGCCTTTCTCCACCTCCTGCCAAGAATAATGGGAAAAACCCTATTATCTTGGAAAGTGGTTTTCCCTCTGGTCAGAATCTAAAGTCAGATGATTTATCACCAAACAGGCTGGGGCAATAGTTTTTCCCTGGCCCTCTGTGTGCTCTCAAATGTCAGTGGTTTGTTCTCCCTGGGACTTCAGTGGGGGTTATGTGATGGAGGCTCAGCCTTGGCCCTGCCCTTCTTTATATAGTTCCTGGAAATTTCTTTCCTACTGGTAAAAAACCTAGCTCACAGCACCACCTAAATAGCAGCAGGGCTGGAGACAGTGTCTAAGTAGTGCCCTGTGGCAAACTTCTCAGCAGCTCATTGAGACCTTCACACCAATTCCAGTAGATAATGTCACTCCCATTTTAGAGATGGCAAAATGGAGGCTTACTGAGGTGAGGTGACTTGTTCCCAGGCATGTAAGTTGTAACTAGCCAGGATTAGAATCCAGTCTTTCTGGCTTTTGAATCTATTATTTGTTGGTATACTCAGTGTTTCTTAGGCATTTTTTTATTATGCCTTGCACTTTAAAAAAAAAATCCTGGCAACGAAGTCCATGTCCATGTGTGTGCAGGTGACTGAAATAAATTTTCTGCAACAGTAGCTGCCTTCAGTATATGTGATGCCTTCTTGTAGTCCCCCTTCCACTAAAAAATGATGATCAGGACCTTCTAAACTGATTTTTTAGCCCTCTGGTTGGTGGCAACCCAGTTTGAAAAACACTAGTTTTGGTGATGTGTAAATTATGCTTACATTATGTAGACATTTGCATGGTTTAATCTTCTTTAAAATAATTTTATGGCAATATCACATATGTACATAAAATGCACACAAGAGTACAGCTTGTTGAATTTTCACACAGAGCACGTCTGTGTAGCCACCACCAGATCAAAACACATGCCACCGATTTTAGCCTCTTTGAGTCAAGACTGAAGAGAGCCCCTCAATTTGTTCTGAATTATGCACACACAGCTCATTCCATAGGCTCTCTTTGTGGAGGTCTGTATTTTGTGTTTCCAATGCCGATACCTCGCTGGAGTTTTAGATCTCAGGAGTGCTAAAGGAGTGGAATGCAGCCTCCCTAATGGCTGTCAGAAATTGGCACAGAAAGAGGGCTGACGGAGGATGTGCCTGGTAAAATGTGAGCAAAGAGGAGGGGGAGAGGGCAAGGCCCTGCAGTTAAGTATGGAAACATTTGGGCATGAGCATTTATGATCATAGTAATGTAGTCTGACTGTACTGAAATGGGAGAGGGGAGAAAGGGGAAAGAAGATTTGTAATTGGAGTCCTCAGCCCTTAGAGGTTAATGAACATCTGTGTAAAATAAGGAACACCCACCTCTCTTGGTGAGTACTGACTTTTAAAGAAAATTGTTTTAGCATACTGAATAAAACTGCTGATTCCTTGGTAAAAGATATAGATTCATCTCCACATAAAAACAAGCCAGTTTAACTTTGCTTTCATAATGTATGGGTTCTCCAAGGCAGTTTTTGTGGATACACTGTACATAATTCATTGTAATGGGATGTGTATAGAAACTAGAGGGAGTTACTACCATAATGTGCTTTTAAACATTGCGTGCTGAGTTATAAAGTTTTGTTAATTAGTGCCCTCTGTGAGATTCATTATGTATAACTTTTAGTCAAACTGAAATAGCCTTCCTGAATCAGGGACTTGGGGATAATGACAAAATCCTTTTGTCTTTGTTAATTAGATAAGCTCTAGTTATTGTTCATTTTTGTAAAGGGGATTTTTTTTTTTTTTTGAGACAGTCTCACTATGTAGCCTAGGCTGGCCTGGAACTTGAGATCCTCCTTCCTCTGTGTCCCAAGTGCTGGGATTACAGGTGTGTGCCACTACGCCTCTCCCTAAAGGAGACTATTTAACTGTTACACACTTGATGTGAATTTCCCAGTCATTCTTGACTTCTAATACTGGCCTGTAGGTTTGTGTTGAATTCTGCATGTGTCATGATTTGTACACATAAGAAAGGTCTTGGGAATTGAAAAAACCCTCTGTGGAACAAGAGGAAGAGCTCTGTTGTGGGCAGGGAGGGGCTGTTTCTGACTTAACTTTATTTTCTGTGTACCCAGAGTCATGCCTGGGCACTGAGGACTTGATGACTGTATGGGGATGGGGGAGAAAGGACTATCATCCTAGCTGGCGTTTAATGAGATTGTTCTCTGTGCTTTGCCTCTTTCACTTGATTTAGACATCACAAGAAGTCAGTGAGGTAGATGCTGTTATTTTTTCTTTGGAGTGACTTTATATCCTCTGCTTGGGGACAGTTTTGGTATACACCTGTTGTCCTAGCATTAATTTCAACAATGCCTCATTTTCCTCTCAAGTGTCCTGGTTCAGATATTTTCTGGTTTGGATAGACAGATGAGGAAACTGTAGCACAGAGAAGCCATGTCGCTTTCCATGGTTGCCCAGCTAGTAAGAGGTAGAGCTCGGGTTCTTTCCTAGGGGTCTGATTCCAGGTCTTGTCATTTCATCACTAAATTCTGCTGCCTCACAGTGTAGGCCAAGGAAGATGTATTAAAATAGTCATTATAGTTTTCGGTCTTGGTATTTAATAAAAATCACTGTCAAGTTGGCATGTGAAGTAGGTAAATGTGATTCAGGGCAGTGGGCCTGTGGCTAGGCAAAGACCTGTTGAAACCCTGAATGTGTTTTCATTGGTAAGCATAGACAATTAGGGTTCTGAGATGATAATGCCATCCACGTGTGTACAGTCCTTTATAGTTTACAAAACATTGGCTCCTTTATTATTGTGTCAAAGCTTCTTGTACACCCTGGGTAGTGGGTGATGCAATTCCCAATTTACAAAGAGAGATCAGCAGCATGGCACTTTCACCTGGCTGAGGTGGAACATTAGCAAAGGCGCTGATTCAGGTTCAACTCAGGTACTCAGCCTGCCCAGTTGGTGTGTTTCCACTCTACCAGACGTGGCTCCTGGCCAGATGTTCTTAGCCACTGGAATGTGCTCTTCATGGAAGATTAGCGAGTCACCTAGAGACTCATTAGCCTGGCACGGGATTTCTCTCAGCACAGTTGACCTTTTGGGCCAGTTAAATCTGTTGTAGGAGTTGATGTGTGCCTTATAGGATGGTTAACAGCCTCCTGGTTCTAACCATGAGATACCAGTAGCTCAGGTTGTAACAAAGAAAAGTGTAAATGTTAGCAAATGTCCCCTGGGGTATACAGTTGCCCCTGATTAGAAACCACTAACCTAATATAGTAGCTGCATTTAAAAGAGAGAAAGACATCCTTGAAAATGTTAGAACTGTCACCTTTACCCTCTCCAGTTTATAAAGCATCAGAACAACCATTAAAAGGCCAGCAAAGGGGCAGAAAAAAGAAAGCAAGCAACATGTTGCATGTTGAATTCTCTTCCAAGGAAGAGCGTTGTATCTGCCAAGGAAGGAGAAGATAGTCAGCATTTTTTAAAGTTAAAATTCACACAGTTAAATTCTTTTTTTCATAAAAAGTTAGAGATGAGCCAAAATATACACATACAAAATCTCCTGTAATCCTACTGTCCAGAGTTCACATTTTGCTTTATCTCCTTCTAACCTTTTCCAACACTCATGTATAAATGTGTGCTCATTGATACCATTTTTCAAATAGGTTCATGTTAAAAATGCTCTTATGATCACCATTTTAATATGGCACAAATATCTTTCTTTGTCTATAATATAGAGTGACAAAGTTTTTATTGACTGTGTAGTATTTCATTGTATAGCTGTTGTACAGTTTATTCACCTAGTCTCCTTCATGTACATTTACTTTGCTTCCAGTTTTGCTTTTGCTATGACAAGCAAAACTATGACGATCCATGTATGTACTTAAACTCTTTACAGCTTACTTTTTTTACTCATAGGAATTATAATTACTGTAGTTTTTAGCATCTGTTGAGAAAGATGTCTAATTCATAATGTTCAAGATTATATTTTGATTATGTTAATATACCTTTGCCTCTTAAATTATGGAGCATGAATTCATAAAAATTTGATTATGCAGTAGGCTTGCAGAATTGTGTGTGGAAAGTTCTTTGGTTTTCTAATTAAACAATGACTAATAAGAAATCATTTAGGTTTCGTGCCTTGTTCATGAAGCCCATTCTTAATCATATTGTGCTACTTCCTGAGGAGGAAATAGGCCCAGTGAAGATTGTTGAGCCTTCCTTTAAGATTTGTACACTGCTGAGAGAAATTTAAGAAATTTATATTCTCCTTGCCCATGGAATTTTCTTACATGTGTTTTAAATTATGAAATTATAAACTCATGGTAAAAACATTCAAGTGGTATAGAAGAGCTTAAAATTCCCTACTGTGCCAACCCTTAATTTTTCATTCTCTAGAATTTTTCTAGGTATATACAAAAATTATAATACAAAAATGTTTTAAAACCCATGAACTGAGCAACAATATGCAAGGTATGAGCCAACTAGCTTTTTGTACTTCACTGTGTCTTTCTATTTCAGCACCTTATTCTGTTTAATTGGTACCTTATTTGGGGTTGTTTTAAGGTTTTTCTCCTGCAACAAATCACCTTCTTTAATGTGAGTCTATCCAAGGGATAGTGCCCTACCAGTGAAGTTGTTGGGTGAAGAGTCTGTGTCCTTACAGTTTCCACCAGTGTTGCTAAATTGACCTTCCACTGGCAATATATAGCTTGACTTGTTTCTATCAGGCATTTTTCCTGCCTGGCATAAGCTATTGATTAATAAATTAGCAACACAAAGGTAGAACTTCATCTACATAATTGGTTAGGAGGAGACCATGTTCTTTCTAGTGACCATTGTAGGGACTGGTTTTCACCCTTAGAGATGCCCAGGGAGGTGTGTATTTACTGTTTCTTCTGGGATTGGCCTGAAACTGGATTTTATTTTGCTCAGTCATGGAGCAAGAAGTACATGTATAAAATTGGGTTATAAAACCCAGGTAGGCAACTTTCTGGTAATATTTGATGATATGTCTCAATTGGAATTGAGGTGGTTAGAAATGGTCTCTCATAACTAAAGAGGTTACAATATTTCCTTCTCAATGGGTCTCTGAAATAGAAGAATATGTCATTGTACATTGTCATTCTATGTTATTTTACCTTGTACCAAGTGTATCATGCAAACATAACTTAATAAATGTAGATACAGCATGGTATAATCATGTTATAACCATTTTTACCTCCATTATCTCATTCATAAGATCTTTTCTGATTTTTCTCCATTTTCCAGCTTTTTCTATCCCATGTTAACATTTTTCACACTGTCCTTTAAAAAATACCTGTTACAGTTGGTGCTGCACTGGGCATCTTTTATTGTTTTGTTTTATTTTTAACCATATTTATCTTCCTGATCAAAACATTTTTTTGTGGTACTGGAGGGTTGACCCAGAGTCTTGCACGTGCTAGGCAAGTGCTCCACCACTGAGCTACACCCCTAGCCTCTGTTTTAGTTTTTCATTTGAGACAGGGTTGTACAGGCTGCATCTGACCTCAAACCTGCCGTCCTCCTGCATCAGCCCTCTTGAGTTGCCAGGATTACAGAGCATGCACCAAAGCACCTGGCTTCCCTGATCAACTTTTAACCAACATTTATTTTCTAGTCCCCATTACCCTGGCACATAAGTTTTGACACATAAATATTTTGATTGGGTGTTCATGTTAGAATTCTTCTTATTTTATGGGGTCCCTGTGCTTGCTAAAGGAACACTCTCTTAGACATCCTCTTGTTCCTCAGAATGGTACTTATAAAGGTTGCTGTCACCTCATTCTTTACAGCATTTCTTTCCTGTCCAAGGAAGGGCACAGAAGGTGGCATCTTTTATTGATTTGGTATTTTAAGTGATGTAAAATGGCAGATGTTTGAAGATGGTTCCTTGAACCCTAGTGGGCACAGCAGCTCCCAGAGCCCCCACTAACAGTGTGAAAAGTGCATGTTTTCTGAGAAATCAGGGTACACATTAGTCAGAAAAAACAACAAAAACAAACTTATGGGGGGAGAGATTTAGCTCACAGTCAGAAGGTCAGTCCATAATGGTGGCAGGGCAAGTGTGGTGGTGGCAGCAGCAGAGTCTGTGGCAGATGACCTCACAGCATCATGGGGCAGAAGACAGTGGCCAGAGATAAGGGTCTGGGTAAAAAACCTCCAAAGGCCTGGCCACAGGGAGCCACTTCTGCAAAGCTAGATCCCACCTCCCTAAGTTTCCATAGCCTCTGCAAACAGCACCAGCAGCTGGGGACCAAATGGTAAAGCACATGATTTCTGGGGGACGTTTTGTATTCAGACCATGACAGGGGGCCTTGTGATGGACAGTACAAATGTTTGCTGTACTCTTGGCCAGGATTTTTTGAGTTGGCCTGGGGTGAGCTACCCTGAGGTTGAGCTACAAGAGGAAGCAGGTCTCAGGGAACCTCTCATATGTCAGTGAGCCTGAAATGGGGCCCCTTTTTCCGGTGCTGTAGCCAATTCTCAGAGGGGGATTGGGGACTGTGCCTTGGAAGGTAGAAACTGAAATCTGTTTAGATTTGGCCTCAGGCTGGGTTCTTCTCTCTGTTCTTGCCAGCCCTCTGAGGGTTTATATCTGGGGCTTGCTGACACAACCCTCTCAGGATCTTCCTTGGGGATGATTTATGACCTCAAGAGAGATTCTTTAAAAAAAAAGAAAAAAACAGAAAGCATTTATTTTTCTTATTGTTCGAGTAATGTATGTTCTTTTACAAAAAATGAAGAGGACTTTTTAGAGGCAAGCAGTGTGATCCAAGGAATATGGCCTTTGGTCAAATGGTTCTGGGGTGGTATATGGGCTCTGTGACTTTTTCCTTAAGGGGCTGCTATGGACTGAATTGTCTTTCTAAATTCATACATGACAGTCTTGGCCCCCAGTACCTCGAATGTGACTGCACTTGGAGATAGGACTTTTTGAAGAGATGATAAAGTTAAACTGAGCCCTTGTTGTTGTTGTGAGGTGCTGTCGAGTCGTGTCCAACTCATAGGGACTCTTATAGGGTTTTCAGTGGCTGATTATTTCAGGATTTTCTCAGGAGTGAATTGTCACATCCTTCTCCCATTTTTTTGCGGTGCTGGCAATCAAAATCAGGACCTCAGAGACTGCAGAGCGGTGCTCTACCAACTGAGCTAAATCCCAGCCCCTAAACTGAGCCCTTAGGGTGGACCTAATCCAGTATGACTGTTGCCCTTATAGGAAAAGGAAATTAGGACACAAGGAGGGACAGCAGAGACATGAACACACAAGAGTGTTGACCATGTGAGAACATAGTAAGTGGGCAGCCATCTGTGAGTGTTCAGAGAAACCAAACCTACCAACACCTTGATCTGGGACACGCCACCTCCCGAATTGTGAAGTAATGAGTTTCTGCTAGTTAAGCCTTGCCTCCCAGGCTGTGGCATGTTTTTTTTTTTTTTCTGACAGTCTGAGCAGACTAATACAGGGGCTTTTAGCATGTTCTCTCCTCTAATTAGAAGCCTGCAGCCGTAGCCCTGTGGCATCGGATCCCATCAGATCTCAGAAGCTAAGCAGGGTTGGGCCTGGTTAGTACTTGGATGGGAGACCCGCCTGGGAACACCAGGTGCTGTAGGCTTGAGAGAAAGACCTGGCAACCCACTCCCCAAAATGAACCTGCCATTGAAAACCCTATGAATAGAAGAGAAGCACTGACAAAGTGTTTCACCTATTGTATGCAGGGTCGCTGTGAGTTGGATACCAACTCAATGGCACCTAACAACAACAAAAGAGGATGGTGGGAAGAAGAGTGGACATAATGCCCAGCTGGTAGTAGGTCCTCACATATAATCTCTTTATAATCTCATGATGCAACCACTGCTCCCCTCCTTCACCCAGGTTTTCTTGCTCCAGCCTGGTTTGAGGTGGTTTTTTTTTTTCCTGCAGTTTCCTTTTAAACTCTGCTCAAATGGGTTACAAAGAACTCATGGGATCAGACAAGGTAGGTACTTTGTGGGTTTAGCAAAAGTGAAATATTTTCTTTTGAATAACCCTTTTAATCTTTTTCATCTGTTAACATACTGCGGTTCCAGATAAAAAAAAAGATTCATTCAGGACAAGGATTCTTCTGCTAAAATTGATTGAAAGTGACTTTCGGCATGATATGAATACTTACTGCTCCTAATATCCATTGTATTTCTTTGCCCATGCTGTGGTAACAAATACGGCAGACCGAGTGCCTTAACCAATGGAAAATTCCAATTGGAGGCTGGAAGTCCAAGATCAAGATGTCAGCAGGATTGGTTCCTTCTGATATCTTTATGGCAGAATCTACTCCCTGTTTCTTTAGCTTCTGGTGGTTTTATGGCATTCTTTGGCTTGTAGATATATAGCAACCTGATTTTTGTCTCCATCTTCACATGTCAGGGCTGGGGTTTAGCTCAGTTGATAGAGTGCCACTCTGTGTTCTCTGAGGCCCTGAATTTGATCCCCAGCAACACAAAAACAGGAGAAGGACATGGCAGTCCACTCCTGAAGCAATCCCAAAACAATCAGCCATTGAAAACTCTGAGGGTCGCTGCATGACTTGACGGCAACAAACTTCACATGTCATTCTCCCCGCACATGTCTTTATACAAATAGATTAGGGTCTACCCACATTACCTCATCTTAACGTGATCAGCTGCAATGCCCCTATTTCCAAATAAGGTCACATTCGATAATTAGGACTGGAACATCTTTCAGGGGATACAATTCAACCTGTGATGTGAGCAGTTATATTGGAACCTGATTTGCCATCTGTGTACCTCTGCCTGTAACTGGAGGCTCCCCCCTCCTCCTCTGGTTTGCCACTCCTGTTTGAGGTTTCAGCTTAGAAGTCACCTTTTCAAGAAGCCTTCCCTGGCTACCCTCAATATAGATTGATTAAATGAATGGAAGAGATTACAGAGTAAAATTCAAATGTGATTGAGAGTTATGCTGAGCATAATTTATCCTTAAAAGTGTAAGAGAGCTCCTCCACCCCACACCAGTGTTACTTTTAACTTGCTTGTATATGTTGGCTGTGTCCCCACCACAGATGCTATTTAAATATCATTTTGTGCCTGTGAATTGAGATGTCGGGCACCTTCTGAATGTCATGATGTTTCCTGTTCTGTGTGCAGAGCATGCCAAGAAGATTTGATTTGTTGGGTTTGGATTTTTTTGGCATTGAATCACAATTTGATTATAATTTTACAATAATTTTCGAGAAAAACTGGCTAGAACCTTTTCTGAAGGATATGAGGGTCTAGAAAATCTGTGATTCATGAGTAAGGGAGGTGTTGACTAATGCTAGTTAGTTAGTGTTTATTGAGCATGTTCTTGTTGCTGAAACTGTGGGGTGCTGTGCAGAATACAGAAGTAGTATAGGCAATAGCTGTGATCTCCAGGATGGTGCAGTTCACATCAGATGGTTGAAAAACATGCAATGATACATGCCCGGTTGTGTGAAAAGGTGTAGTATAGAAATGAAGAAAGGGTACTTGCTGTGGGACAGAAAGGCTTTGTGGAAGAGTTTAACTTAGCTGGGGCTGCACCTTGAGAATCAGAGATCCCAGAAGAGGAGGGAGACTACTAGTGCAAGCTAACAGTAACAGGATATCATTAAGCCGGGTAACAGTGCCAGTATATAGTGAGCCACCTTGTTTAATAAAGGTAATTTTGTTCACAGGGTAGGTATGATATGATTTGTCATGGGAAAATATTGAAACCATCTCACATGTCCATCAAGTTGGGATACATAAATTACAGTGTATCTATACAATAGAAAATTTTAGCTAGAAAAAAAACAATGAGGATGCTTTTTAGGAACGTAGAAAGACCTCCCAAATATATTCTTGAGTGAGAAAAGGAAGGAGGATGACAGGGTGAACGATATGCTAATGTGTGACATTTGCTTAAGGAAATTGGAAGATGCCTAAGAAACTAATAACCTAGGGAAAGCAGTGGCAATTTCCTGAGAGTGATAGATTAGGGGTATGAGAGCTACCCTGAGTGTGTATATGTGTGTTTGTGCTTGCGGGAGTGCACACACATGAAATTTGAATGATGTAAATGTATCCTTTCCCAAAAGTTAGGAAGATAGGATGACAGTAGTTGTTGTTGTTGTTAGGTGCTGTCGAGTCGAGTTCGACTCATACTGACCCTACGTACAGTAGATCGAAACACTTCCCGATTCTGTGCCAGGCAAACGATCTTATTTATGTTTAAGCCCATTGTTGTAGACACTGTGTCAATCCATCTGGTGGAGGGTCTTCCTCTTTTGCGTTGACCTGCCACTCTCCCAAACATGATGTCCTTCTCCAGGGATTGATCTCTCCTGACTACATGTCCGAAATATGTAAGATGCAGTCTGGCCATTCTTGCTTCCAAGGAGCACTCTGGTTGTACCTCTTCTAGGACAGATCTGTTGGTTCTTTTGGCAGTCCATGGTATATTCAATAGATGTCTCCAGCACCACAATTCAAAAGCATCAATTCTTTTTCTGTCTCTCTTGTTCAATGTCCAACTTTCACAACCATATGATGCCACTGAAAATACCATGGCATGAGTCAGACACACCTTCATCTTCAGTGTGACATCTTTGCTTTTCAATACTCTAAAGAGATCTTTTGCCACAGCTTTTCCTAGAGCAATGTGTCTTTTGATTTCTTGACTGCTGCTTCCACGGGTGTTGATTATAGAGCCAAGCAAAGCAAAATCTTGGACAACCTCAATATTTTCTCCATTTATTGCGAAGTTGCATACTGGCCCAGTCGTAAGGATTTTTGTTTTGTTGATGTTTAGTCGTAACCCATATTGAATGCTATGATCTTTGATCTTCATCAGTAAATGTTTTAAATCCTCTTCACTTTCAGCAAGCAGAGTTGTGTCATCTGCATAATGCAGGTTGTTAATGAGTCTTCCTCCAATCTTGATGCCACGTTCTTCCTCGTAAAGTCCAGCTTCTCGGATTATTTGCTCAGCGTATAAATTGAAGAGATAGGGTGAAAGTATACAGCCCTGATGCACACCTTTCTCAACTTTAAACCAGGCTATGTTTCCTTGTTCTATTCGAACAACTGCCTCCTGGTTCATGTACAGATTTCTCATGAGCACAATTAGGTGTTCTGGTATTCCCATTTTCCAAAGTGTTATCCATAATTTATTATGATCCACACAATCAAATGCTTTTGCATAGTCAATAAAACATAGATAGACATCTTTCTGATATTCTCTGCTTTCAGCTAATATCCACCTGACATCAGCAATGATGTCCCTGTTCCCTGCCCTCTTCTGAATCCCGCTTGATTTTCCGGTAATTCCCTGTCTATATACTGCTTCAGTCGCTACTGAATGATCTTTAGTAGAATTTTGCTGGTGTGTGATATTAATGATATTGTCCGATAGTTTGCACATTCAGTTGGATCCCCTTTTTTGGGAATAGGCACAAATATAGATCTCTTCCAGTCAGTTGGCCAAGTAGCTGTTTTCCAAGTCTGTTGGCATAAACATGTTAACACCTCCAGTGCTGCATCTGTTTGTTGAAACATCTCTATTGGTATCCCATCAATTCCTGGAGCCTTGTGATTCACCAGTTCTTTCAAGGCAGCTTCCACTTCATCCTTCAAGACCATTGGTTCCTCTTCATATGCAACCTCTTGGAATGGTTGGTCATCTACCAATTCTTTCTTGTATAATGACTCTGTGTATTCTTCCCATCTTCTTTTGATGTTTCCTGCATCATTTAATATTTTCCCTGTAGAATCTTTCACTACTGCCACTCGAGGCTTGAATTTTTTCTTCACTTCCTTAAGCTTGAGAAACAC
>VMDO01017961.1:0-22008 GCA_007922755.1 Pedetes capensis
CCTCTTTTGTTTGAGGAATACTTGAGCATACAACTTTACCTAATTTTAAAAAAACATAAAATTAAAATTTCTTAGCAAAATTATTTTACTCAAAAAGTGTAATTTTGATGAAATGCTACCATTTTCTTTACAAAGACATTAACAAAAATGTAGTGGTTATAGTTTTAATTAATAGTGTTTATGACCAAGGAACCCAATTGATTATCATTACCCAAATACAACATCCATTTCTTAAGCATCCTCTGATCTTCAAATTAAAAGCTGAAATAATATAACATTTCTATGCCTAGAAATTACAAATACCTGAAAATTTATAAGAGAAAGAGAGGGAAAAAAAACTCATGTGATCTCCAGGGACATATGTTTTAAATTGAAGCACATGAATTAAATGTTTGCAAACAATTCTGAATAAGTAAAAGAGATCGGGGAAGAAACAACATAATATACACTATAAAAAATACATATCCTAAGGTTAAAGAATTTTTTTTTGTACCATAACAGAAATATTTGGTGTAGGAGTTGAGTTTTTTGCCACTGGGGTTTTTTCCTTGCCCAATTTTTATAAATGGTTTACTTTGTATAGTGTACATCCTCCTCCTTACCACAAGAGACACAATCAGTGCCTTTCAACAGCTTGAAGAAATTACCTTCTCTCCTGCATTCAATTCAAAATCATTCTCGTCTTCCTCTTTCCTATTTAAGATCATATGCTATAAAATTGCCAACTGTGAATGAGGGATAAGCACCTCGCCCACCTTTGTAGGTCTAAGAATTGGCCAAGTCACTTTAGTTTAAATTGCTACCCATGTCGTCATCATCATCATCATCATCATCATCAGAAGCTCTAACCAGAAGCACTTCCCTGCCTGCTTCTAACCATTGCTCCCCTGCACTTTCTGTCTTCACATGTTGTGTTCCCAAAATATGTTCTCAAAGTTCCACTTCAAAACATTTGAAAACCTACTTGATGCAATAAAAAAGGAAGTGCAAAAGTTAATATCCTCACAACATGCCTAATCTCAGACTGTAATTCAGCTTGAATTTTTATGAATTATCTCATCTGTGATCAGAAATATTATATGCATTCAGTATGGGGTGGTGAGTATTACTCTGACATTCTATAATGCCCAATGCTTCTATTAAAGTTTAGTCTTTATGATTTTTCAACATTCAAATTAGACACTAAATTCTAGTATCAGCAGAGTTAAACTTAATCTTACATTCACTATCCTTTTATCCAACACAAAAAAGTTGTTGTTAGGTGCCTTTGAGTCATGTCCGATTCACAGTGACCCTTATGGGGTTTTCAATGGCTGATTGTTTCGGGGTTGCCTCGGGAATGGATGCCATGTCCTTCTCCCATGGCTGGGAGCGGGGCTGGGAATCAAACCCAGGACCTCAGATACTGTAAAGCGGTGCTCTACCAACTGAGCTAAATCCCACACAAAAAACTACTGAAACTTTTTCCCAATACTAATCCAATGTTGCTCCTAAGTATTTAAGAATGATTGTCACACCAAACAAACAAAACCAAACAAAATTTCTCCTACCTTTATCTCCAAAACAAAATCTTTAATGACTCAATTTGTATGTTGATATCTCAGCATATACTTTCAATCTCCATTTTTCATGTTTTATGTGACCTATTCTCAAAGATTATAAAACATTTTCAAAGTTTTAACAACCATACATACAATTATAGAATGAAGAGTTAAGGTAAAGCATTTAGTTTTCCCCATCATATAAAGTCATTTGTCAAATTTCTTCCATCCCAAATGTATCTTTTATGATTATATGAATTTATTTTTTATTTCAATAGAAAATTATAAAACCTAAATATGCATGAGTTTTACTACATATTGGTCAAAAGATTCCATAAACCTTGTATATTGATAAAAGTGTAACCAAAAGTGATGTAATAGTTGCATAAGGGAAAAAGCTAATGTTGTATTACTCTGTACCCCACCAACATTTACCAATAAAGGGAGAAAAAAAATCAAACACAAACACACACACGGAGGGAAAGTCATTGAATACAGAAAGGGATTTGTGGAAATCCCAGATAAACTCAGCCATCCAAGAAGAAAAAAAAAAACTAATGATTCAAATGTTTGAGACAACTAAACATTTAAAATTTAAAAATATATCTTTCTGCCTACAAATTGACAAAGGCTTTCAAAATATATACTAGTCTAGATCTATGACATAGTAGAAAATTTGATATTCTCAAATATTGCTGAGAATATAATTTTTTCAGTTTTTCTGGAGGCAATTTGGCAATTTTTGCCAAGAGCTTCAAGATTATTTCTATAAATCAATTCACTAATATGTGCTAAAATAATAAGTATTGTATGTCATTTTTTATATAGACATATCAAAAAGGAAATAATAAAAGCTGCCTACCATTTCTAGTAGTGAAGAAAATAAGCAAATTATTGTACAACCATATATCTTAATATATAGCCAGTAAGAATCATATTTCTAAAGAATATTTGGTCCTTGCATTGTTTTTTGAGATATAATATAGGAGACTACTTGTAAAGAAGTCTGAGATAATCTATTAGAAAATGGGAGGTCATGTGAAACAGAGACTAGCGCCCCATCTGTTGTTCTCTAAGCCAGCCAGGCCACACACTCACCAGCCAACCTCCCAGGGGACCTGTGGAATTATAAGCTAAATAAAATGGCTGGGTTTTTGTTATTGTTATTGTTGCTTTGTTTCGTTTTATTGTTTTGCCTTTATATTTTGGGTTTGGTTTGTAAAAATGCTAAATGGTACAGACAGTAAAACGACTATCATTTTTAATCTTTCCTTTTATGTCTTCTAAGGCTGCAGCCATACCACTCTGGCATCTAATCCCTTTAGATCTCAGAAGCTAAGCAGGGTCAGACCTGGTCAGTACTTAGATGGGAGACCAGCTGGGAACACCAGAAGCTGTAGGCTTGGGAGAAGGACCTGGCAACCCACTCCCAAAAATCAATCCGCCATTGAAAACCCTATGAATAGCAGAGAAGCACCGACCTCTGTTGTAGATATGGTCGCTATGAGTGGACACCGACTTGACAGCACCTAACAGCAGTACGAAGTTTTCTAAATGCAATATGTAACTAGTGTAATCTTTTATAATCTGAAAATAATTTTATTTTATAAGAATAAAAGATACAAAATAGAAAACATAAAAGTAGCTGAATAAAACATTGGAAAAATGAATTGTATTCCCCTGGGGTCCCCAGTTATCAGCTTTCCGTGTAGAAACAGTTGAACATTGTCCTCTCTGGCAATGCTTTTCAGTAAACTGTTATTCTTATCTTTTCATTTTGGTTACATTCCCATGACTGGTTTTATCAGAGGCCAATAGCTGTTGCTCTTCACTTATAAGTTCCAAAGTAGAGAGTCAGTTACATTACCTTTCCAGTGATCATTAGGCAGAAAATGACTAACTTGCTATTTTCTCCTTTTGAAAACATATTTCTTCATACCATAATTTAATTACAAAGCATTTTCTAGAAAATACCAGCCAGAAATCAACCATTGTGTCATTTTTTATCATTTATCATAGGTTCTCTATGGATTTTATAAGAATTGAGCTGAATTTGCAGTTACAGCCAAAGAGTCACTAACACAGAATTTGTCTTGTGTGGTACATATGATAAAAGAAAACCCACTGCCCTTTTTATTTATTGATACTAAGAAGCTGACATCAGGGCATCGCACATGCTAAGCAAGGGCTCTACCACTAACCTTCACTCCCACCTCCTTCTTTATTTTATTATTATTATTTATTTATTATTATTTGAGACAGGATCTAAATTGTTCAAGCTGCCTCTGGCCTTGAACTCCCAATCCTCCTGCCTTAGTTTCCCAAGTGGCTGCAATTACAGGTGTGCACCATGACACCTGGCTCCCACTTATCTTTTATTTTTTAAGGGTAACTAAGTGGAGAAAATTTTGACTAAAAAACCCTTTACCTTTTACAGAATTAAATATTTATCTGGTAGAAGTAATTCAGGAACTCATCAATAAATTCAATATTCATTTGCAGTCAATGAAGCAGCAAAAGCTAGTGATTCCAGGAGATCAATTCATACTCTAAGTGAAGGAAAAGGAAAAGAATGGAAGGAAACACCTAAAACAGAACCAATGCAGATGAGATTATATGTATTGCTCTGGGAACCTTGCCTGTAATGCACCACAGATGTGTGCACTGCCTACCTGCCCTGCCCATCCCTCAACCCCACCTCACATATCAAACATTAGTAAACACTTGCTGTGAGAAAAGTTATTTTTTTCAGCAATGGATGAAAACGGCTGATCTTTGAACCAAGACTAGACGACTGACCCAAAGGTACAAGGCAGATGGACCCCAACATCTGCCCTGAGCTCTTTCCGGCAGCATGATGATCTACCTGGGGCATGCCCAATAAGCCTGCCACGGGGGGGGGGGGGGGAACACAGAATAAAACCCACCCCAGTCTCCCACCTGGCCCCTCCTGTGCCTCAACAACACAATGGGAGCAGTTCACGAAAGCTGCCTTCTCTGCCTCATTTTCCAAGTAGGGAAAAGTTTAAAACAACTGTGCCGAGCAGAGTTTTTAGGAAGAAGACCAAGGTGAAGTTTGCAAGCAGAGGAAGTTTGTTTTTGGTACTTTCCTCATCTTGCGCTTTGATAAGTGCCATGCTCCCTCTCCACCTATGGCCTATGTCCCTGCCACTCTGGTAGTGGTTAAGGGTGTGTGTGTGTGTGTGTGTGTGTGTGTGTGTGTGTGTGTGTGTGTTCCTACTCCTGACTCCCTTTTCCATCCACAACAATCAGGTTAACACTGCAGTACTCAATGCCTACAAAATGATTTATGTTAGATTATGTGCTGTTCTAGAAAATCATAGTTCCCCTTGTTCTTCCTAAACATCCTTGCCTTTTCCCCTTTTCCTGCAGCCCTACTACTGCTGCTTCCTGACAGACAGCTTCCAGATAGGTGTTTGGTTTGGTGCATACTGAATCCAAAAAAGCTGACACCAATGTCCTCAGCTAGGTAATGAGCTAAAAATTAAGTTCTCTTTTCTCTTCCTTCAACAGTGAGCAGGGCCTTTTCACAATTTGAATATTTTTAGACACCCCAGGTCCAGCCCCTGAATGCTGGGAACTGAAGCATTGGAGTCCTAGTTTAGTCTGTGGAAGGACCAGTGGGGCAAGGCTAGTCTGTCCCCTAACCCTCTGTGGAGGAGCCTCCTCAGCACCCAGAATAGGAAGGCTGGCAGTAAATACCTATGCCCCACCATGCCCACAACTCTCTCTACAACTCCCAAAGCTCCCCCATTAGAACTATTTATAAAACTGAATCCATTAATGTGAATGAACTTTTTATGCCAATCACTTACTCTAAAATGTTCACATGCTTAAACATCCATGTAACAGCTCTGTAAAATAGTGTGACTTGGAAAGTAGGAAAATAGAAAATTAGAAAAGCTAAATAATTTTTTCAAGACCTCTGCAAAGATTAAGTAGCAGTGGTGGGATTTGAAACTCAGCTACTTCCTCAGTATCCAATTATAACACAATTCTCTCATTTTATAGTTTAAGAAAATGGAGGTTCTAAATGTATAACAATGTGTTCAAAGAATCATGGCCATTTAAAATGTGTCAAAATGGGTTTTAAACACTAAAAGCTACAATATATTTGCATTGTTGAAATAAGGCTTACACAAATAAAAGCACCCAAACTAAAATTCAATTATTTTTCTCAGATCCATGCTGCTTTTATTATTTATTTGTTTATTTATTTGTTTTGCCATTGAGACATGTTTATTTTCTGGCTCATGAAAAAAGGCTCAGCATGGATTTGTTGACTGAAAGAATTATGCTTCCATAATCTGATTTCTTATCATTACCGATCTGTAGGAAATTTTATTTGACCAAATTGATTCTGCTGAAACTCTCTGCTTGTTAATGCTCAGCCTAACCAATTGTTGCTCATATAGCAAAGCCATTTAGTCAGAACTTTAAAAGTTCTTGGGAACATGGTATCAAAAAGTGCTAATTAGGATAGTGCAATACTGTGGCTGTCTGGAATGGTGGTAAATGAGTGTCATAGGTATCTTAGAATCAGCCCTGCCCAATGGCGATGCATTGCTATCGTTTATATTCTTTTCTCAACCACAATGGAAATGCTACTTAACAGCTCTCTAAACAGTTTTAAGAGACTTAGCTCTGCTCTCCCAGACCACAGGGAAGAAAGCCATTTTCTTTGGGCAGAACAGCCTTTTCCATGTTGTTTACTCCCCAGCCTCACCATAAACTGTGCTGGTTGTTCCTCTGTCACCCCGAGGAACATGTTGCTCACGCGTGGCCCTTCCCTACTCAGTTTGCATTGCCTTGGGAAGTCCAATTTTCTGTAACGGCATCATGCCATGCACTATAAATCACATTTGCATCCCATTTGAAACATAAACCACAATAGACACTGAAGAACAAAAGGAACCACAAGCCCAGCTTTTTTTGACAAAACTCCCACACATTGATAATTGGAAGCACATAAATCTGTACACAAATGAGATCTGAAACTGCTGTCTTGCCTTAATGTTGCTTCTTTCTCAGCCTCATCTACTTTCAATTCTGCCACCAAATCCCCTGAAAAAGTATGAAGGAGAAGAAAAGACTAAAACTTTCTGCAGAGCAACAGAAATGAAATGAAAACAAATGACATAGTCTGACATAGTCTGGGAGTCTTTATTTACCCATGATTGAGACTTTTCTGGTTCTTTGATTGCTCCCATTGTTAGAATTCCCTAAATTAGTTCTAAAACAGTAAGTTAAGGTGCAACTCCAGGTACATTAGGCTTATTTAAGTACAAATTATTTCAGAATCATAAAAAATATTTTTGCCCCCAGCTTCCATAAACAGCTCCCATGAGCAGTGCAAGATTTTCTGTACATGTTTAATTATCCATCAAAATTCCATAGTTCTAAACTAGACCAAATTCCTCTACAATAATTTAACTACCACTTAAGGTGCAAATCTAATGGGAAGTGGAAGGCCTTTTGCTATGTCTGAAGCTATTGATTGTGATTTGCTGCTTGACACAATTTTGTTTGTAGACACATAGGTATATTGCACAGCCAACGGACTCTTAACTTTAGGGTGACAGAAACAGCCTCTTACTAACTAGAGAAACATTATCTCCCTTGAAGATCAGTAAAAAGGTAGCCCTGGTCATTGCAGATTATCCTCCTCCAGGGAACAATGAGAATATCAACTCAGGTCAACTTTTATGTATGAATTGTCAGAAATGGCTTAAGTGGATAATGATTTACTATAAGAAGTTGAATGTGTATCTGGCTTGAACTAGTCTGGCAGCAAAAGTAGGATTTTAATTAGATTATCAGAGAGTTATTTGTTAAATTTTTGAATGCTGATAAATTTTTAAAAGCCCTTCTAATCTAGAGATAATTACCTTTGATCATTAAACTTGTTCTTGATTAAGAATCTGAAAATGAGCCTGTTAAGCCTTCAGCAAAATAGTAAACCCAATAAAACACTGAAAATAACACTGCTAAGCTACCAGGAAACTCAAACAGCTACTAGTCCTAGAATCTGCACAATTGGTGAAAATTAAACGAATGCTCAGAAAGAGATCAGTGCATCTTGAATGAATTTTGACCTTGGATAAACTTTTGGGACCTGCTTCAGAAAAACCAAAAGAAAGATTTATACTTGGGTAAATATTTGAAGAGCAGAACTTTCTTATGCTTCAAAGTGACAGGCATGATAAAGACAAAGGAAAATGTTAATTTAACCCCTCAACACAGATTCTAGATATTGGAGAAAGTGATTGCACATTTAAAAATAAACCCACCAAGACCAAATGTAATACATGAGCAGGATGGATAACTATTAGAATTATACTTGGATGGGCAGTAAGACATTCTGCTTATGAACTTTCTTCTGTAAGCTCTGACATAACCAGCTGGGAACCCAGCCAGGTGGTCAATGGAAGGCCACATGAATGTCATCCATTGTTTCAAAAGCTAAAGATGGCAAGATTGAAACTTGTTAAGCAGTAATGACCATCTAAGACTTTCTTTATTACATACTAAATGCTTCCCTTCCTGGTATCTTAATAGAAATTATTACTGTTGGCCCAACAGTCATTACCACAGGTAAAATGCAAGTGTTACTAATTATCTTATTACACAGTAAGAGAAAACAGGTATAAAACAAATATCTTGAGTTTCCCAAGGTTTCATAGTAAGTTTAGAGGTAAAATTTAATGAAATCCACATTCTGCCAATAGCTAAACTAATCTGTGTTTAGAGCTAGTTGATTTTCTTTTAACTCACACCATCTATAGACTATTCAGTAAGCTGTAGCTAAAATTATTTGCTGTCCTAAATAGTTTACAAAGACCCATGGAATGGCTTTGTCATACCTTTATTCTGTAAAATTTTTGAGCACATACTGTGCATCAGGGCTAGGATTTAGCTCAGTTGGTAGAGCACCACTCTGCAGTCTCTGAGGTCCCAGGTTCGATTCCCAGCACCACAAAAATGGGAGAAGGACATGGCAGTCTACTCAAGAGGCAATTCAAAAACAATCAGCCATTGAGAAACCTCTGAGGGTCACTATGAGTCAGACATGATTTGATGGCACCTAACAACAACCACCACCATGCATCAGGTGTTATCCTAAGCATTTACTATGTACAATGAATGAGAACAATTCAGTCCTGTGCTCTAGAAGTGTGTGTGTGTGTGTGTGTGTGTGTGTGTGTGTGTGTGTGTGTGTGTGTGGCAGAAAACAAATAAAGCAACCAATAAATAAAATAATCCCAAACTGTTTTAAGTATTATGGAAGGAATTGAATTTCAACTGCAGGAAGATGCATCCCTAGGATGCATCATGAGTTGTCAAAAGACTTAAAGGACTAATGGTATTTAATACTGCAGCCAAGAATGCTAAAGGAAACTTGCAATGGGGAGTAAGGGAAGCAATGAAAGAAGTCCTACATAACAGAAATCTGTTCTGTTTGTATGCCAACAGTGCCTAATTGAGACATAATATGCCTGGTTGAATTAACATAGTCAAGACCACAGTTAAATATTCCTAGTATGGGAAGATTCTTGTACTAGATAATATAAAAGATATAGAGGAAAAACAAGAGATACTTTCAGCCCACCAATGAACCTAGTCTACAAGATATCTTATAGAACCAAGCAATAATTAGGAAAGGAAACAGTAGACAAATGTAGAGCCATGCCATATTAGTAAACCATGAGCTGGTATTGAAGATAGAAAACCATGGGCTGGTATTTGTTATTACGTACCGTAGAGTCGGATCCAACTGACAGCAACCCTAAGTACAGCAGAATGAAACACTACCCAACACTGTGCCATGCACATAATCTTTTTATGATTGAGCCCTTCATTGTATCCACTACATTTCTTCTTATTTTGGTCACATTAGCAGGAGGTCATCCCAGGGACTTTACTCCATTCCTGTTGTTAAGGTCAACTCTACTTTGAGGGAAATTTAAGCAAACTTTTAAAAATCATGTTTAAGGAAAGAGGGCTTTTCTAAGCAGAGGAAGAGGCATGTAAAAACTAAGAGACATGAAGTCCAGTCTTATGTCACTAACCTAACAGGACCGTGGTAACTCTCTGCAAATGCAAATTCCAGTAAATCTGACACAAAACACAATCACTAGATTCTTTTGGAAGTACATTTCTAATATTGTACTTAACTTTTCCAGACTATTAAGGTGACCTCTGGTATGATTTTCATTCTCCTTACTATTCTATTTTTCATCATTTTAAAATATTCTCCATTTACCATTGATTCTACTTATTTAAAGGCATAAGCCCAGTAAGAGGAATTGATGGGATCCAATTGAGATGTTTCAACAAACAGATGCAGCACTGGAGGTGTTAACATGTTTATGCCAACAGATTTGGAAAACAGCTACTTGGCCAACTGACTGGAAGAGATCCGTATTTGTGCCTATTCCCAAAAAAGGGGATACAACTGAATGTGCAAACTATCGGACAATATCATTAATATCACACACCAGCAAAATTCTACTAAAGACCCTTCAGAAGCGACTGCAGCAGTATATAGACAGGGAATTACCGGAAAATCAAGCGGGATTCAGAAGAGGGCGGGGAACCAGGGACATCATTGCTGATGTCAGGTGGATATTAGCTGAAAGCAGAGAATATCAAAAAGCTGTCTATCTATGTTTTAATGACTACACAAAAGCATTTGATTGTGTGGATCATAACAAATTATGGATAACACTTCGGAAAATGGGAATACCAGAACACCTAATTGTGCTCATGAGAAATCTGTACATGAACCAGGAGGCAGTCATTCGAATAGAACAAGGAAATACTCAGTGGTTTAAAGTTGAGAAAGGTGTGCGTCAGGGCTGTATACTTTTACCCTATCTCTTCAATTTATACACTGAGCATATAATCAGAGAAGCTGGACTTTATGAGGAAGAATGTGGCATCAAGATTGGAGGAAGACTCATTAACAACCTACGTTATACAGATGACACAACTCTGCTTGCTGAAAGTGAAGAGGATTTAAAACATTTACTGATGAAGATCAAAGATCATAGCCTTCAATGTGGGTTATGACTAAACATCAACAAAACAAAAATCCTTACGACTGGGACAGCACGCAACTTCACATTAAATGGAGAAAAGATTGAGGTTGTCCAAGATTTTACTTTGCTTGGCTCTATAATCAACACCTGTGGAAGCAGCAGTCAAAAAATCAAAAGACACATTGCTCTAGGAAAAGCTGTGGCAAAAGATCTCTTTAGAGTATTGAAAAGCAAAGATGTCACATTGAAGACGAAGGTGCATCTGACTCATGCCATGGTATTTTCAGTGGCATCATATGGTTGTGAAAGCTGGACATTGAACAAGAGAGACAGAAAAAGAATTGATGCTTTTGAATTGTGGTACTGGAGATGTCTATTGAATATACCATGGACTTCCAAAAGAACCAACAAAGCTGTCCTAGAAGAAGTACAACCAGAGTGCTCCTTGGAAGCAAAAATGGCCAAACTGCGTCTTACATATTTTGGACATGTAGTCAGGAGAGAACAATCCCTGGAGAAGGACATCATGTTTGGAAGAGTGGCAGGTCAACACAAAAGAGGAAAACCCTCCACCAGATGGATTGACACAGTGTCTGCAACAATGGGCTTCAACATAAATAAGATCGTTTGCCTGGCACAGAATTGGGAAGTGTTTCGATCCGCTGTACATAGGGTCGCTATGAGTTGGACTCGACTCAATGGCACCTAACAACAACAACAAAAGCCAGTAAATAAATATATTGTATCAACTCTTTCGTAAATGATCCTCAGGCAAATTCATATGCTTATCCTGTGCAATAGATTGTATTTACGAATGAATGAGGAAGCAAGTTCATTCATAGTCATTAAAACCCTTGGGCAGTCTAAGGAATAAGATTGCCTGTGTCCTGCCTCCCTGGGCTGACAGTGGAATAAAAATTATTGATTCTATAAGAGTATTGTTCACACTCAACAAAAATGCATTTTTGCGAAATATTAGAAATTTTTCTTCTTTCTTTCATGGTAAAATTCTCAGAGCTTTTTACATTGAGTCCTTCCTGTGGTTACCCAGTGAAATCCTCTGCTGGATAGGATAGTGCCACATTTCTGTTCACACAATGGGTCGTAGAGCACTGTCCAAAAGAATGGGGTTTGGAAGTCCCTCATTATGTGGTCAATCAATGGTTTATGGAAGGAGAATTCAAAGGTATTTAAATTACATGTAACACAGATGCTTTAAACCACTAAGATTGCTTAGGAAACCACATACACACACAAAAAAAGACCTGTTTGTTACAAGCCAGTTTAGAAGTTGATCTGAAAATAATGATACTATACTAATATTCTTATGTAAACATTTACTTAAGTTTTATAAGGAACTAAGCCAAAACTTTGGTGCTTATATATTTAAGGACAATCAGGTTCTTTGGGATTTGCAGAGATTTGTTATACAATGATTTATTTTTGAAGACTTTCTTAAAAGGCAAAGTTTGTATCTAGAGTAATAAAAAAGTGAATGGACTTTAAAGAACTTATTAAATATTTTCTGGGAGCAAGCACTGATATAAAAATTGGAAAACCTAAGGAAGTGGAAGCAAGATGGGCTTTTAAAATATAGCCATTCAGACACTGGCTTGCGGCCAACTCAAAACCTAGAAAGACATCTTGAAACTTTTAAATACCATAATTTTCAGCTGTAAGGAATTCTCTCTGTGTTATCAATGTTCTGAAAAAGTATTCTTTTATAGATTTCCAGATCCAAGGTTAAAACGCATTTTAGATGTTTATTTGAAAGTATTTTGCTGCTTTTCTATATAGTCCATTTTGTGTAAGATGAGGTCAAATGGAGTTCAGATGAAATTGAGCCACTAAATTGTGTGAATAGAGCAAATTCAAAATTTCTCCATCAAAGTGACAAAAAATGGTTTCACAAAGCTATTTTTCATAAATAGATGATTAATTTTATTTTATTTATAACTGTTTAAATGGGCTGGGGTTTAGCTCAGTTGATCCAGCACTGCTCTGCACTCTCTGAGGACTCAGGTTCAATTCCCAGCACCACAAAAATGGAGAAGGATGTCACAATCCACTCCCAAAGCAATCCCAAAACAATCAGCCATTGAAAACCCTATGAAAGTCACTATGAGTCTGACTCGACTCAATGGCACCTAACAACAACTGTTTAAATACCTCAATTATCAATTAACCAAATGACAAAATAATTGAATTTCAAAATGCTTTGACATAAAGAATTTTAACTCAGCTTTATTTCTGTAGCCAAGAAGGTTTTTTGGTCTGACATAAGAGAAAAGATGTTATAATGATTGAAACCTTTTGAATATATTTATTCTGCTGGGAGATTTTATTCAACTTAAAGTGATGCCAACATAGAGCCTTGTTTAGCCAGAGAATCATAAAATCAAATTTTCTTTATGTTTTTCTTCAATCCTGAATAACTCTTAGCCCATTCCCTTCATAGGAGATTGACCAAAAAATTAATAATAATTCCAGCTATTGTTAGCATTTGTACCATAAGAAGCAACTAGTAATATATTCCAGGAAGGATCTCAGACCAAAATGGCAGGAAAATGAACAGGAATTAGGACAAATAATGGAGATTACGCAAAGGCAGACAGGTGATAAGGGTTCAAGTATTGAAGGTGAACACCTGAAAGCAGATGAGTGATAAAAAGAGAAAGTGGATCTGTACAGAGTAGACAAGCATCAGCCTTTGAAACTTGTGATGATCCAAGATAAGTACTCATCAAACCAAAGAGGATGCCAAGAGACTTCAATACCAAGGATGGAGTTAGCAGGATCGAGTTCAAGGAACTGTCTAGAAACCATTCCTCATATATCCTATGCTATAAACCGGGAAATCTCATTGTTTTTGCCTTCCAAATATATTCAGAATCTGGTTCTACTTACCACATCCATCTTGGTCTAAGGCTGTATCTGATGTTGCCTGGATTTGAAACCTTATGCCCTATAGTATAACCTCAACATAGATGTCAGAATTATTCTTTTTAAAACGCAAGTAGGATCAAGTCAATACTCTGCTCAAAACTCTGCATTAGGTCTCCATCTCACTAAAAATAAAATTCAAAGTTATTACAGCTAAGTCCCCATACGATTGCTCCCTTTCTTCAAGGGCTCTCTGAACTCATCTGTTTCTGTGCTGCCTCTGATGGCTCTGGGCACCCACTTCCTGCTTGATTCTAGACTGTTCCCCACTAGCCTTTGGCTCCCACTGTTTCTTCTGCTTTGAATACTCTTTCCCAGACAACTTCTTAACTAATCTCCTCACTTCTTTCAAGTCCTTGTTCAGAATTTACCTTCTCAACAGGCCTTCCCTTTACCACCTTATTCAATTCTGAAAAACTCTTCTTCCCCGACACAGACTCCTAATCCTCCCTACTTCTTCTAATTTTTCTCTTATACATAGCCTTTCCCTTTCAATATGTATTATCATTTGCTTATTTATCATGCTTATTGTTTATTTTCTATCTCCCCTCACCAGAGTGCAAGCACAATGAAGCCAGGAGTCTGTTTTTATTAACTGACACATCCCAAGTGTCTAGAATCAGGTCTAGCCACAGCAAAGCTCAATAATCATTTGTTTAATAAGTGAAGGTATCCACAAGAGTAAGTAGATTTGTATTGGTTGCATTTTTACAGAAATTATTTTTAAAGCCACTGATCAGCTCAACTTTTAAATGAAATTTTGTGATTGTTTATCATGAAAAGAACCTTTCTTCTAATTTCATATGGTACTCAAGGATTCTTGTCAATAGATCTAAAGCCTCTGAATTTACTACTCGTTGACTTGTTTTGCTCCATCATACCCAATCTGTCTTTGGACATTCTTACTAATCACTTTTAATGGTGACAAGTAACATTTGTCTAGCAATTTATGGTTCTGTAATATACTTTATACAAAGAACTCATTTGATTCAAAAATGACAAATTGCTATTTGCCAAAGATTTTTCAATTTTTTTGTTTAAACAACTATATTACTATTACTACTATAATAGTAATACATATATATATACCAGTGTTTGAATTATACTTTAGAAATCATACACATGTAAGATATATTATTCATCAGTTCATGGTTATTTAAAGAATGTGACATGGTTCTAGTTGGCCACACTTCACATATGTTTCTATTTATATTATTTTGTAAAATATCTGTAGGGTTAAATCACCAGAATAAATAATAGCATAGCCATAAGTAGTTTACTTTTCTTTGCTCAACTGAAAATAAGCAATGTTCAGCATAGCACTAAGAATTTGTTTTTAAATTCTACTTCTTGTATACTTTTGATTAAAGATCATGTGCATGTGTTTCTAAATCATTTAAACATCTCATCACAAATGCTCACCTAATTAAATTTCCATTTCAAAAATTATACACCACACGAGATATAACTGGCCATCTATGCCGACCGTAAAGGAAGTATGAATCACCAAATGAACCATTGATGAAAAGTATATTACTCCCTTACCCTCCCTCAAAGGACTATAAACCCTTAACTGCTAAGACATTGTATGGGCAGTAGCAGGAGTTGGTGAAGTTACAAATGAAGATATGCCATGCCCTCTTGTCTATCTTTGGTCAGATCTCTCTGTTGTGCAGTTAGCCAGCCTCAGCCATTCATCCTCAATAGAATTAGTAACCTATAACTATTGCAGACAACCATGAATGACATCCCTATTAAATACATTTTTTCTATTTATACAACTTAACACATATAAATGACTCATGGTAGAAGTTATAAGTAATGTAACGTATTTTTCTGAAATCTACTATGCTCTGAGGACTATAACTTTGTTTCTAATTAAAAAAAAAAAAAGCCTGAAAGAGGAAATATACAGAAAGCCAAAAAGCATTTGAAAGAAATTCCTACCTCACAAGTCAAAGAAATGCAGTCAAAACAGGATATCCTTTTTTGGCAATTATGTGATAATAACCAAGGCTGATCAGACAGGCAAACCTTAGAATGCTTGTTGTTGTTGTTGTTAGGTGCCGTCGAGTTGGTATCCGACTCATATCGACCCTCTGTACAACAGGGGAAACACTCTTGTCAGTGCTTCTCTGCTGTGCATAGGGTTTTCAATGGCAGATTGATTTTTGGGAGGGGGTTGCCAGGTCCTTCTCCCAAGCCTACAGCTTCTGGTGTTCCCAGGCAGTCTCCCATCCAGGTACTAACCAGGGCAGACCCTGCTTAGCTTCAGAGATCTGACGGGATTGGATGCCACAGGGCTATGGCTGCAGGCCTTGTTGTTGTTGTTGTTAGGTGCCATTGAGTCGGTATCCGACTCATAGCCACCCTCATAGGGTTTTCAATGGCGGACTGTTTCGGGATTGCCTTGGGAGTGGGTTGCCAGGCCCTTCTCCCACTTTTGTGGTGCTGGGAATTGAACTCGGGTCCTCAGAGACTGCAGCGCAGCACTCTACCCACTGAGCTAAATCCCAGCCCTTAGAATGCTAGTAAAAATCAAAATGGTATACTCTGGTAAGCTGAACTGCAGTATATTTCAAGGGCTTTATAAATATATATATATTTCCAATTTGGGGCACTAGTCCTAAAGAATTAATCTGTAATACATTAAAATATATATATTTCAAAAATTATTTTAGCATTAATTAGAATGGAAAACAAATGATTGGTAAACTTTTGTTCAATAACAGGGAATTACTGTAGTATATTAAAGTAATTGGAATATTATTTATTGTTGTTAGGTGTGGTTGAGTCAGTGTCTGACTCATAGCTACCCTACCTACAACAGGCGAAACAGTATAGTTAGTGCTTCTTTGCTATTCATAGGGTTTTCAATGGCTGATTGTTTTTTGGGGAGTGGGTTGCCAGGTCCTTCTCCCAAGCCTACAGCACCTGGTGTTCGTAGGTGGTCTCCCATCCAAGTACTAACCAGGCCTGACCCTGCTTAGCTTCCAAGAGCTAACAGGATAGAATGCCACAGTGGTACAACTGCAGGCTATTTAGCCATTTAGCTAACATTTATAGAGTTTTACATAACTTGAAAAAGATAGGATTTCTGGGAAAGACAGCAGCAAACTAAATGGCTTACAACACCCTTTAACAAAAACTGGCAAACCAAAATGAGCAAATTGTAAAGGAAAGAAAAATGACTTTGTCACAAGGGAAATTAAGATAATATGCCAACCATGTATCTTAACCTTTGAATGATTTTGTTCTTTCATATCTAGTGCCATATTAACCATTCTCAGGAGTGTTGTGTAGTATTATAGAAATTGGGTGAAGGAAAATGTGTTGAATCTCATTAACACTCTCCAATTTAGAGGAGTAAGGATGAAAGCATGAGTAAATAGTGACAGAAACCACAAAGCAAATTTGGAAGAGAAGGTGGGGAATCAGAGTGCTCTGGATTTCTCTGGTGCATCTTCTCAATTACTCTTTCAGCTCTTCCTACTGAAAGAAAGTCAATCCCTAACTTGTAAATATGCTTTCTGGAGGCCAGGGAAAGAAAGCAAGAGATGCGAAACATTTTACTTAGATCTGTTAACACACTTGATAACAACAACACAAAAAATAGATTCAAGAGAAAAAGCACCCATGTCTCACCACCAAAGCTAGGTTGGTGGTGGGCTGATCCCTCACTGGAGCTTCATTACCATAACAAGCCCAACCCAGAAAGGGGTGCAATCTCAAGTCACTAATGAAGAAATCGTTGTCCCCTTTAAGCCACAACTTAAAATTCCTTGAGCTTAGTAGAGTTTGATTACATTTGTGGATTCAACAAAAGCAAAAAAGAATCTTTTGTACAGAAATGAAGATCTGTGGACTTAACTAAAGTTACTTGTGTAATCCACATAGTTGAGGAAGAAGAACGAATTTCTTCTTTTTTGTTTTTAGATGCCATCAAGTAGGATATGACTCACAGTTACCCTATGTACAAAATAACAAAACACTACCTGACAGTGTCCCATGCCCGATGCTATGTCAGTGCTTCTCTGCTATTCATATGGTTTTCAATGGCTGATTGTTTCAGAAGTGGGCTAGCAGATCCTTTTCCTAAGCCTACAGCACGCAGTATTCCTAGACAGTCTCCCATCCAATGACAAACTAGGCCCAAACTTGCTTAGCTTTTGAGATCAGACAGGATAGATGCTAGGGTAGAATTTACATAAATGCAAATTGATGCCACCAGCCCCCCAGTGTGGGTTCTGAGGTGTGGGAACCCAAGTTATCCACAAGCAGGGACAGGTACATCATTTTTGGATTCTAGTACAAAATAAAAATGTGGAGCTGTGCCTAAAAGGGGAAAAGTGCCTTTAAAAATATTAAAATATAAAATGTTCTCTTTTTTTCCATTGACTCTTTCTCAAACTGTATTGTGGTGCCTGTTTTGCTGTTATTGTTTTCGTTTTGCTTTGTTTTGTTTAATTTGCTATTTAATATAGTGTTCCATCTGGCAGGAGGAGAGTATTTAAATGAATCCAGAGCTTCAAGGTTGCTCTGGGGGACCCAGTCCCATGGCCCCTCATACATGCTCCATCAATTGCTATACTTCCCCCATCTGCCAGTTGCCCAAACAAACACAGTGTGTTTAGGGTGGGGAAGTCAATCTCTCCTTCCCACAGGCCTGCCATACTATGGTGGTTCTAGCTTGGACAGGGTTTGGTGCTTCATGCCTCATGCTCAGAGGCCACACATTATATACCCTGGCCCCTGCCTGAAGTTCCTCATGTCTATGTCCAGTCACTTGCTAAAGACAAAAGGAAGCAGTAGTTATGGAATTGAATGGAAGAATTGGGGAAGGAGATGAACAGGTACCAGGGAACAGGAGAGCAGAAGGCAAAACAGGGAGGCAGGTCTGTGAACTGAGGTTTCAAGTATCTTTCATTATTCATTTGACTTCTCTTACAAAATAAAAGTTTGAAGATAAAATTATTAAGAATTTCATGCTGGCAACTGTGGAGTATTAAATCCTAAACTCTTCTGAACATGGAGCTGTGTCAGCTCTATGCATAAGTATACTCGAAGGAGGAAATGAGAAACCAATACATGATTTGAGGGGAAATAGCAAGCTTAGGAAGACTTTCTTCCATGACAAAATGGGACAGAAAAAATAAATAAATAAGGTAGAACTATTTTTAAAAATCTATAAAGAAAGACTGAAAGAATGTGCAAAAATCAGATTTAGTAAAATATCAAAGTATCTTCACCCCAGCAAAGAAGAAAAATGTTACATCAAAATTGCATTTACTATTAAAACTATATAAGAGATGAGAAGTAACATGATAGGAAGACAATCTAAACAAAAATTTCATAAATTTGCAGAAACAAATTTTTAAGTTTTTTAGAAAATGGAAAGAACACTGTATAAAAGTGAATGTGCCAAAAGACTTGAGAAAAATATGTCAAAGATGAGAAAAACAGCAAAATTCAAGGAAAGGTAACAAAGAAATTATGGTGAGAACAAATGATTTATATGGAAAATATTCAATGAGACTGAAATAAGTAGCTTATTTTGTTACTGAATGTAAGAATAAATAAAATATTCAAAGATGTAATGGAAGAAAATGTCACATACCCAAAATGATCTGTGTGATTCCTGACTCAAGGTGACTGATAAGAGTTCACCCAAAAAGGATGAACCAAAAGATAAGAACATTGACAATTTTTGAAAGATGCAGAGCAGATGATGCTAAACTGATGGAAAAACTAAACACAGATAAGAAAATACTAATATTTCGAGCACAATCAAGGATGCCAAGACCAGTGGTAGTAAGAATTAGTCAATTAAACTACAAGATTTTCTAATAGCAGCATTTTTAACCAAGACTTTGGTAAGTTGCTGGGGCCTTCTCCCAAAAATATACATAGGCATCTACAAAAAATTAAAAAGAATATATTTGTCTAGAATTTTTAAATTTATCTGAAAATTAAGTAAATATAATTAATTTAACAGTCTAACAGAAAATATATACATATTTTAATTTGGACAAACTGTAAGTCTAGAGAATCAACAAAAAGTACAGAATGATCAGCAGGGCTATTACAGCAATCTGGCAAACCAGTCTCACTTCAGAATGAATTAGGAATAGACACTACAGCTGGAAGCCATAGGACTACTGTGGTTTAGATAAAAAGGAACAGATGGATGTGTAAAGTTTCTAAAGACTGAAGAAATTATTTTATGATCATTTTGACCCCAGTGCAAGGCACACAACTCTGTAGGAATAAACTAGCATCTTTAGACAAAAAGCAAGCTGTTCATGACAATGAGTAAGAAGTACTTGCCTGAACACTTATTTTTTACTTTATAAATATTGTCCAATGAATCATCTTTAAATAGTGAACACAATCATATTCTTCAAGGAATACTTATAAAATCTTTTTGTTCCCTAACATTTTGCTCCAGGTAGGTGAACACCCCACTGATCTCTGAGTAAACTTCTTAAGATAGTTGATAAAACAGTTATCTTAGGTCCCTTAGTACCTTGTTTCAGGTACCAGCCTAAGAATTATCAACCCACACAATCTCAGTGTGGGAAAGGATACTCAAGTTTATCTAATCCACCCTCAACTGGATGTATGAGGCTTTTTAGCACCATCTGGCCAAGTGGTAAGCCGATTTTCCAGCTTCTAGATGAATGAAGGTGTCTACTCATTTTAGAGGAGTACTCTCAAGATAATCTTTTGAATTCTCTGGCATTCCAATAGAAGTAAATTAATTCAAATCAAACTTTCTATAATTGCTACTTTTTTGCCCTAGTTTTGTCACCTAAAATGACCAAGATAACCTTATATCCTCTGTATAAAAACCACTCAAATAAATGAAAGGCATGCATTGCTTCTCTAGACTAATCATCCATTTCCCCAACTATTTTCAAGAGAAAAGACTCTATGTTCCCTGCCCATCCTGGTCACTGTCCTCTAGTTGGTCCCATCTCTCTTAAAGAATACACAGGTTTTGGGGATTTGTTAAAGTTAACAAGAGCAGAATGATTACCTCCTTTATTATTGATTGTTGTTGTTGTTGTTAGGTGCCGTCGAGTCGAGTCCGACTCATAGCGACCCTATGTACAGCAGATCAAAACACTTCCCAATACTGTGCCAGGCAAACGATCTTATTTATGTTGAAGCCCATTGTTGCAGACACTGTGTCAATCCATCTGGTGGAGGGTTTTCCTCTTTTGTGTTGACATGCCATTCTCCCAAACATGATGTCCTTCTCCAGGGATTGATCTCTCCTGACTACATGTCCGAAATATGTAAGACGAAGTTTGGCCATTTTTGCTTCCAAGGAGCACTCTGGTTGTACTTCTTCTAGGACAGATTTGTTGGTTCTTTTGGCAGTCCACAGTATATTCAATAGACGTCTCCAGTACCACAATTCAAAAGCATCAATTCTTTTTCTGTCTCTCTTGTTCAATGTCCAGCTTTCACAACCATATGATGCCACTGAAAATACTGTGGCATGAGTCAGACGCACCTTCGTCTTCAATGTGACATCTTTGCTTTTCAATACTCTAAAGAGATCTTTTGCCACAGCTTTTCCTAGAGCAATGAGTCTTTTGATTTCTTGACTGCTGCTTCCACAGGTGTTGATTATAGAGCCAAGCAAAGCAAAATCTTGGACAATCTCAATCTTTTCTCCATTTATTGTGAAGTTGCATGCTGACCCAGGCATAGGGATTTTTGTTTTGTTGATGTTTAGTCATACCCACATTGAAGGCTATGATCTTTGATCTTCATCAGTAAATGTTTTAAATCCTCTTCACTTTCAGCAAGCAGAGTTGTGTCGTCTGCATAGTGCAGGTTGTTAATGAGTCTTCCTCCAATCTTGATGCCACATTCTTCCTCATAAAGTCCAGCTTCTCAGATTATTTGCTCAGTGTATAAATTGAAGAGATAGGGTGAAAGTATACAGCCATGATGCACACCTTTCTCAACTTTAAACCACTCAGTGTTTCCTTGTTCTATTTGAACAACTGCTTCCTGGTTCATGTACAGATTTCTCATGAGCACAATTAGGTGTTCTGGTATTCCCATTTTCCGAAGTGTTATCTATTATTTGTTATGAGCCACAGAATCAAATGCTTTTGCATAGTCAATAAAACATAGATAGACATCTTACTGATATTCTCTGCTTTCAGCTAATATCCACCTGACATTAGCAATGATGTCCCTGGTTCCCCGCCCTCTTCTGAATCCCGCTTGATTCTCCAGTAATTCCCTGTCTATATACTGCTGCAGTCGCTTCTGAAGGGTCTTTAGTAGAATTTTGCTGGTGTGTGATATTAATGATATTGTCCGATAGTTTGTACATTCAGTTGGATCCCCTTTTTTTGGAATAGGCACAAATATGGATCTCTTCCAGTCAGTTGGCCAAGTACCTGTTTTCCAAATCTGTTGGCATAAACATGTTAATG
>VMDO01017961.1:22108-43560 GCA_007922755.1 Pedetes capensis
GGTTCCTCTTCATATGCAACCTCTTGGAATGGTTGGTCATCTACCAATTCTTTCTTGTATAATGACTCTGTGTATTCTTCCCATCTTCTTTTGATGTTTCCTGCATCATTTAATATTTTCCCTGTAGAATCTTTCACTACTGACACTCGAGGCTTGAATTTTTTCTTCACTTCCTTAAGCTTGAGAAACACAGAACATGCTCTTCCCTTTTGGTTTTCTGCCTCCAGCTCCTTGCACATGTCATTTTAATATTTGTTTTTGTCTTCTCAAGCTGCCTTCTGAAATCTTCTGCTTAGTTCCTTAACTTCATCATATCTTCCTTTTGCTTTAGCTGCTCCACGTTCGAGGGCAAGGTCCAGTGTCTCTTTTGACATGTAATTTGATCTTTTCTTTTTTTCCTGTCTTTTTAAGAACTTTTTGCTTCCTTCTTGAATGATATCTTTTATGTTATGCCACAACTCTTCTGGTCTCCTGTCATTTGTGTCTAATGCATTAAACCTATTTTTGAGGTGGTCTCTGAACTCAGGTGGGATATACTCAAGGTCATACCGTGGCTCTCATATACTTGTTCTAATTTTCTTCTGCTTCAGTTTGAACTTGCATATGAGAAGTTGATGGTCTGATCCACAGTCAGCGCCTGGTCTTGTTTTGACATTTTGTACAGAGCTTTTCTATCGTCTCTTTCCACATATGTAGTCAATTTGATTCCTGTATGTGCCATCTGGTGAAGTCCATGTGTATAGTCTCCATTTATGATGTTAAAAAAATGTATTTGCAATGAAAAGGTCATTGGTCTGACAAAATTCTATCATGCAATCTCCAGCTTTGTTTCTGTCACCAAGACCATATTTTCCAACTATTGAACCTTCTTGTTTCCAACCTTTGCATTCCAGTCACCTGTGATTATCAGTATGTCTTGATTGCATGTTTGATCTATTTCAGAATGCAAAAGCTGATAGAAGTCTTCCCTTTCTTCATTTGTGGCCTTAGTGGTGGGTGCTTCAATTTGAATAATAGTCATATTAACTGGCCTTCCTTGTAGGCGTATGGATATTATTCTATCACTGACAACATTGTATTTCATGATAGATATTGAAATGTCTTTTTTGATGATGAATGCAACCCCATTTCCCTTTAGTTTATCATTCCCAGCATAGTAGAACATATGATTGTCTGATTCAAAATGGCCTATGCTGGTCCATTTTATCTCACTGATGCCTAGAATGTCAATGTTTACGTGCTCCATTTCTCTTTTAATGATTTCTAATTTTTTTAGATTCATACTATGTACATTCCATGTTCCAATTATTAATGGATGTTTACAGTTGTTTCTCCTCATTTTGAGTCATGCCACATCAGCAAGTTGAGCACCCTGGGGCTTTACTCCATTTCCATCATCACAGTAGACCCTACTTGGATGAGGCAACTCTTCCCCAGTAGTCTTTTGAGTGCCTTCCAACCTGGGGGCCTCATTTTCAGGCACTATATCTGACAGTGTTTCTTTGCTATTCATAGGGTTTTCAATGGCTAGTTGTTTTGGGAGTGGTTCACCAGGCCCTACTCCCTAGTCTGTCTTAGTCTGGAAGCTCAGCTGAAAACCTGTCCACCATGGGTAACCTTGCTCATGTCCGAGGTTACAGTGGCAGAGCTCTCAGCCTCATCGCAAACGCAAGCCCCCACAGTGCGGCAAACTGACAGACGTGTTGGGGTTTTTATTGATTACCAAAGGCAAAATCAATAACAATAATACCTACAAATGATAGGAAGATCATTATGATAATCCAGGATAAATAATTAAGATCTGTTTCCCTTGGAAAGGGATTTTGAACTACAGATTAAGAGCAGACTATGATCAATGACCACTGTATGGATTATGGTTTCCAAGAGAGAAACCAGATCTCTATAAGAGAAGCAAGAACACCAATAGCATCAAGTAGAGATAATAACTCAACCATGGTTGAACTGATAGATTTCCTAAACCTTCAAGATTCAGCACCTGTTCTGAAGAACTGGAAAGCCTGTCAAGCTAAACATAGGAAAAAAGGCACCCCAAGAATATCCATGTCCATTTGGAAAAGGAAATATAGTACCAACATTTGCAGGGGGATAAATTGTTTCTTAGTCTGTCCTGATTCAAGAAATCTCCATACCTCTGCAGCCTCATACTTGGGTTTAACACAAGAACACAATAGCTTTTATAAAAATAAACTCCCAACACAACCAGGCACCATAGAACATGCCTGTACTTCCAACCACTCAGGAGGCTGAGACAGAAAGATCACAAGTTCAAGGCCAGAGGCAGCCTGTACAATTTAGTGACACCTTGTCTCAAAATTGGAAAAAAAAAAAAGAACAAAAGAAAGAATGAAAGAAAAAAAGAAATGAAGGAAGGAAAAGAATAAGAAAGAAAGATTAAAAGGAGGGATAGGCATGAAGTCCAGTGGTGGCGCATTTGCCTTGCATGTGCAAAGTCCTGGATTCAACTCCCCAGTACCAAAAAAAAAAAAAAAAAAAAGCGAAAATAAAATAAATAAAATTCCCGAGGGAATTGTTTTTCCTTGAGTGTCAAAAAAGGGATTTATGTAACTGACAACATTCCATGAATGTAACTACATAAGAATATTCATAAAAATTTGAATGATTAGACATGCTTACAATATAAAACCATTCCAAATTCAAAAGTAATTGTTAGCCCAATTTTCCAAAGTATTTTTAAAACACTATGTTGTTAAGAACAAAAGCTCTTTAGAAAACTGGCCCAAGTGATGTCTAAACCTGTAGAGGATTGCTTAAATATGCAAATTACAGGGGGAAAGGAACATACGAAATTTCCTAACTGTTGATGGGATTCTACCAAAATTTTCCTACCCACTGCTTGAGAATTGCTCTTATCTCCTCAGTGAGACTTTTACCAGCAAGGATTCATTCTCACTGAGCTTCTCATTTGGTATTCACTCTATTGGTAAAGGTTGATAATCCAGGCTTACCAGTTAGATGTAACCTCTAGAAGTTTTGCCTGGAAATCCTATTTCTGGGACAGCTGGCTCAACCATGGAAGTTTCCCACCTCTGAACTGGTGCTGGCCACAAAGCTGCTCGGCTTTTCCTAACAGCACAATCTCAGGGGTCTACCCTCATCAAGAGTGATGGGAGTGACAAGATTAACCTGATAGGCCCAGCAGCAATTCAGCCACAGTTTTCCATATGTGATCTTATGAATTTGGATGTCAAGGAGTGACACAGAAGCTGAATACACGTTATGCATCACCCTCCTCACCTGTCACAATAAATTGAAAGCATGAAAGGCAGTCTTCACGAGGATTAATCTCGACCATCTATGAAAATTTCTATTCTTAGATTGTGTTGCTCATTCTTTCTCTTCCTTTTTCTCTTTCTCCTTCTCCATTATGGGAATCACTCCAAATGAATTTTAAGAAATCATATATATTAGCAAAAAATGGCTAAGCTTCTACAACAATATGTTTAAAACAATGGGTCACTGGAATAAAAATCCCAAACCCATATAAAGTGTATTGAATTCTGTAATATCAGTGAAATGATGTGGACACCAGGACATGCTGTTCTCGGGGTTACCTAACCAGTATGTTGCAGCAGGCAAACAATAAAAAATAAAAATTGTGAGTATGTCCAATTTGAGAAATTAAATCAAAGGAATCCTTCATTTTCCTACCTTTATATAAAATCACGATGCAGACCACCAAGATTACCCTGCATAGCTGTAGTCTCCACACAGTTCAGGTCTGTTAACCATATCACTAATGACTGCACACACATGTCATTGAACATGCCTCGAATACTGCTTCTCCTCATCCGGAATCAGAAATATCGTGCCAATTCCCATTCCAAAACAATATTAGCACAGTGTTTCAGCTCAAGAAAACAGCAAGGAAGTATTGTTCCTCTAAAACTGCTATTCTCTGAGAATCTTTTCTGCTCTGCCCATTTGTGATGTCAACCATTACAGCAATTGGTAACCAATGGATCACTGGAAGGACCCATTGGAACTTTTCTTATAGCCTGGAGTCCAGCCAATAACTAGCTTTGTGACCCCTTCCTTGCTTACTAGCTCTTGGAGGAATAATTGTATCACTGACCAATGAATATAGGTAAATGGTCATTTCCAGTTATTGCCTTCTAGTTCTGAAAAAACTATCACCCAAACTCCTCCAAAACAATACTTTGCATAGTTGTAGTCAGAAATTTTAGATAAATATGGCAATTCAACATCATTTTAATGCCTGAGCACTCTTTCCTGGAAGTAATATAGAAATTTGATGTTGGGCTAATTGATAATAGTGAGGTAAATGTTACAGCATGGATATTTAAATAAGATATAAGGATTAGTTGAAACCATCACAGTGAGGACCTAGCTCTGATAAATCATAAACTATTCTGGCTAGTTTTCTTTAAGGATAATTAAACTCTTCTTGATTAAATTATAGGTATATAGATTATTACATTACCTCACTCACAGTCAACTCACATAGTTTAGAAAGATGCTTTGTCAAATTCCAAGGTTTGACTTGAATCCTATATCATCCAAGCTAAAATGCAAACACTTCACAACTACCACATATAGAAAAGATATATTAGGATAGGAAAATAGTGACAGTGTTGTCCCCAAAAGAATAATAGCATGGGAACACCACAAAATGAAGAACTAAAGGTAACTCAGAGGGCAAATAGTTGTTGAAGGCCATGGTATACTTAAGCAGAAAAGAGTTTTACTTTTCTTCCCTATGAAGTAATGAAAGCTAAGAAGGGAGAATCAAAATCTTCAAAGTCCCAAGTGTATGGATGGATAGCATGTACTTGTTTACCAATCTGAACATTCTAGACTGAGTAGGGTAGTGATAGAGAAAAGAGATTCAGGGTGGATGCAAGCCCTTGAAATTTAAAAATGGAAAGTTTGAATCACTTTGAAATTTACTGTTTAGCACAGATGCATAAGAGTTCAAAATATATGAGTGCATTAAATAAATTGGAGCAAAGAAATTTTTTCTGTTTTGTTTGCTGATGTTTTCCAGCAACCTAGAACAGTGCCTGGAATAGATGTGACCCAACGTATATTTGTAAAATGATTAATACAATACTAAATGACTAGGTAATAACAAAGTCTTGCTGAATACAAAAAGGAAATTTGGACATGGGTCCAGCAACTGGCAATCTACATAAAGTAGCATAAGAAGATCACTAGAAGGGGAGAACACTGAAAAGTCAATCATTTCCAATCCTGAAGATCATACAAACATCCACCCACTAGAGAACAGGATTCAAATCTCCCACTGGGCAGAACTATGATAAAATGTAAATTCTATCTTCCAGTTTTATTTTAGGATATAGGCTATACCTCCTCTCATTCTTGAATGTTTCCTTCCTTTAGGACAAGATGTTCTATTAGAAAAAGTATTGAACATACAGAAGGAAAATCTAAATTAAAATGCTTACTCTGCCATTTGCTATGTGATCCTGGGCAAATAAATTTCTCTTAAGCCCTCAAGCCCTCACTTGCTCTGACTTGCAGTTCTCTCTTTTGCAAGGTAGATTGTGAGGGTTAAATGAGTTCGCACGTGTGTGAGAAACCATCAAGTTCGGTCTGCCTGCCTGCCTGTTTGCCTTCCTCCTGCCTAGTCTTCTCTTCTCCTTTCCCTCCACCCAACTACATCTGTCTTTATTTCTCTCTTTCAGTAACATATCTCAGGATGCTCCCTTATCACCCCAAAGTATGCCTTTCAGCCTATCTTTTCTATACAATTCCCAGTACTTGCTACTTCTTAATCAGTTTATCTCTATGTAAATTTTTTAAAGGACTATGAATTAACTGACATGAAAGTATTTATAACTGGTACCAGTTTGGTAGCCTAACTTTATCCTACAGCAGAGCATGTTGTAGCCCTTGAAAATACAAATCTAGTCATGTCAATCTCCTATTGAAAGTTTTTCAGTGGATTCCCATTTCCCTTGGGATAAAGAGACTCCTGCACAAAGCTTGAATATCCCATGGTTCCTGGTCCTTACCTACCTCTTCAGTCTCATCTCAAACTCTATAACTCTGCAATACAGGAATTTGGAGTTTATTGGTTAATACCCACTCATGGTTCCAAGTGTCAATCTGGACATTTCTTCCATAGGAGACCTTCACTGATATCTAGAAGAGATGGAATCACCCAGCTACCCACTCCTATAGCATCTCACATGTAATTTTGTTTCTAGTGTTTGATAACATTGTGTAATATAACTTTATTTTTTCCAGCACTGGGGGTTAAACCCAGAGCCTCGTACATGCTAGGCAAGCGCTCTACCACTGCATCCCAGCCCCTTTCTTACTTTCTATTTTTGATACAATGTCCTCTAGATTACAGCCTGACTCTGGCATTGAATTTATGATACTCCTGCATCAGCCTCTGAGTAGCTGGGATTATAGCCACAGCACCCAGCTGTATCACATGACTTCTCAACATCAGGAACTGACTGCCTACTCCAAAGGATTGTCTTTATATTGGCCTAAATTTTAGGTATCATCAGCTGGCTAGAGTTAAAATACATTGGAAAAGATATTATCCAGTGTGATAAAATACGCTAAACCACTTCCATGGCACTCCCCAACCTGTCTGAATAGATTCAAATACTCACCTGACTACACTGAAATATCCACTTGAGTTAGATGAAAATATATGACATATTATCTTCAGCATCAAATAGGAAATTTTATTCAACAAGTTTTTTTAACTGTAACATATTTATCCTCTGATTTCTTGCCAGTAAAAGTGATTTTTTCAAGTACTCTGAGTCCTCTCTCCTTACATGTGCTTATTCTCCAACCTTCTCTCTTTAGCACAATAGAAGAGAAAATAACACCCTAGAAGCCTACCTGTTTTTAGGAGAAGGGCTCGACCAGAAATGAGGCAACACTGGAGAACAGAATGACATAAAGTCAACAGAATTGGCTAAATGCAACCTTAAAGACCTAGTCCAGTCAAGTATATTAGCCAAGAAGAGTAATTCCAGGTATTAGCCTATAAAACAGAAAAGTAGTTTGTGATGAAACAGTATGAATATTTCAGAGGGGAGAAAAGGAACATCGGATGGAAAAGCAGTTCTCTACTTCTTAATTTCCCCTAGGAGAAAATATATTTAAATTCAGAAGTGTTCACAGTCTTCATCAAATCATTACTGCTACCTCTGGGGAAGACATCAGCTCCCCTGGTGACTACTATTCAGACAAGTAACATGAAACTCACTGAGCAAGGAGTGAGATTCACCCTAGAAGAGCTCAAAAAATAAAATCATATATATTCTGTTTTGAAATCTTAAAAGGAGTGTCTGAGATTTTCAAGGCAGCAGAAAAATATAAAGTGAAATGCTCTGGAAAATTTTAAAACACAAACTCTGCGACTAGTTGAAGAAACAAATCAAGTCAGTTTTGATTAAGTAGTTGACACCTTATGACCAATAAAAAACCTAGTTCAGCTCTTGGAGCTTTGACTTTTCCAGTTGTTTACAGCAAAGAAAGTCTGACAGTTAATATGAAAAAACTTCTTCCAACAAATGCACAACATGTGCCAGTTCCTAGATGCATAATAAACTTACAAGGAACCATGTTGACAGTTTCATTGCTTTTTGTAAGACCCTACAAATACTTGGATATATTATAGTAAACATTCCAGTTTTCTTTTTTTGCTTTCTTCTTTTTTAAATTTTTTAATTTTTTTCCAGTACTTAGAGGTTGAACCCAGGGCCTCACACCTACTTTTCAACTGTTCTAACACTAGGTTACACATCAGCCCATTTTTTTTATTTTTCATCTTCAGACAGGGTCTCCCTAAGTCACACAGGCTGCCTCTCGCCTTGAATCTGCAATTCTCCTGCCTCAGCCTCCCCAGTTGCTGGGATTATAGGGGGGAGCCACCATGCCCCACCTTCTTTTTTCCCTTTTTGATCCCAAACATTCTTGATAAGGGTGGGGAAAGGATAATGACACAAATTAAGAAAAGGTGTTTCCTCTTTTTTTTTAATTAAATAACTCTTTAGGAGATAATTCAAAAGAATTATTTGTGAATTATACATAGCTTTCATTGAATTTACAAATATATTTTTTTGGTTGCTGTGACTTTTATTGTGTTGTAGAAAGTTCTTCCCTCTCAAAAGTGTTAAAATTGTTTATCAAACGCATCTGTTGCCTCATATTCTATATCAGCAATAACAGACTCCATTTAAAAATTATTACACACAACACATGCTGGAAATTCTGAACATGTTGGAAAGATCTAATAAGAATATAATAAAAAATCCACAAGGGTTTTTCTAATTTAGCTCTTTATCACTTATGTCCATAACCACAAGAAGAAAATCACATAAATTCAGAAAACCCACTTGATTAAACCCAATTCATATATGGCTCTCTCTTCCACCCTTCTGATTCAACATTCCAATCTCAATTAGCACAGGTAACAATTTTCAGAAAAGCTGGTGCAAAATATCTGGTTTTATGAATTAGCCCCTTTACTTTCTCTGGCTGCCGAGCTTTAGAAATAAAGCTGCAGAAATCTTTTTCAAGTAGTGTAAACTTATTTTTTTCCCCCTCTTTTCAAGATCCATGACTAATACATCCCAGGTCTGTTTAACCTGCACTGATTACACTGATGTGTCTTTTTGCCTTCCATTTCAAGGAAAGCTACTTCCACAAGCTTTGCAGCTATTGCATTTCCAAGGCCCTGCTAGGAGCCCCCCTCATTTTGACCTCCTGGACACTGAAACATCCATGTGGTTCAAGAGCTGCTACTGACTATCCATATGGCCCTTGATTCCAACATTCTCTCTGCATTGTGAATCTGTGTGCCTCCAACACCCCATAAGCCTTAAAAGGTTGACTTTGGCTGGGAGACAGGAAATTTGTGTCCATGTGGAATTGGAAGAAAAGGGAACCTTCTAACAAAGTACTAAACATAAACCAAGGGGGGAAACAGAATGTTGTAGATTAGGGTCTCGGCTGAATGCATTTTATATGTTATACCAAAACACTCAAGTATGAGGTTGAAATGTTTAGTTATCACTTCACTCAAGTTAAAGAAACTCATGCCCATTGAGTTTGATGGTTGGATTAAATGCCAGGTAGAAGAAAACACAGTTTGCTCCTTTACAATAAAGGGAGGTGTCTCCCTTTTTGGAGTTCACTCCTTTTCTCTGAAGTAAATAAAATTTCCTCAGTACCACATAAGTACTCCAAATCACTTCAAACATATCTGTTTCCCCAAAATGTTTTCAGTGCAGCTGGCTGTGACTTAGGAGTGATGAGAAAACATGGAAAATTTTGTTAACTCCACACTTAACAAGGGCTCTGAAATTTAAATTCAATGAACATAAAAGTGAACAAACTCTAAGTTGTATCTTCAAATAAGTAAAAAATAAAATAAATAAACACCTATTTTGCTAGGCATGGTGGTACATACGTATAAGCCTACCACTCAGAAGGCAGAGGCAGAGGCAGTAAGATTATGAGCGCCAGACTACACTGGGTTAAGCAGAGAGGTTGCTAGTGTTCATCTTGTGGGTTCCTGGGGTTTTTTGTTTATTTGTTTGATGGTTTTGTGTTTGTTTGTTTGTTTTTGTACTGGGGTTTAAACCCAGGGCCTCTTAAACATTCTACCACTGAACTGCACCCCCAGCTCATTTTTTACTTTTTATTTGGAGATACTATCTCACTAAGTATTGAAGGCTGCTTCTGGCCTCGAATTTGTGATCCTGCCTCAGCTTCCCAAGTTACTAGGATTACAGGAATGTGTCACTGTGCCCAGCTCATCTTGTGGATTCTTGAGCTGGTTGTCCACAATGACAGATAACTAGATTACCAGATCTCATATGTGAGGCCAGGGTGGTAGTTTGTGATTATTGGAATGAACTGATCAAGGGAATATAACAAACATTCCATTTTCTGACTATTCTACATGAGGAAAAAAGAAAATAGCCCCCTTTAAATATTCTCAAAGTGTGGTTCATAAGTCAGAGGCATCACTACCACCTAGACACTAGCAAGAAATGCCAATTCTCAAGACACACCACAGACTGAATTCAAAAACTTTAAGAGTGAATCAAGGAATCTGTATCTCAAAAATTCTTTTATAAAATTCTGATATATGTACAAATTGGAGAACTACTTGTGTGGAAAGTCAATACCTGGAGTTCCAATCTTCACAAATACAGTTCTTGACCAACATAAATGATGACTATACACATGGACTTAACTAAATGGAACATACAGGAGCCAAATCAACTACATTTGTAAAAAGAGATGATGGAAAAGCTCAATGTCAAATGTCAGAATGAGACCAGTTGCTGATTATGGATCAGACCATCAACTGCTCACATGCAGGTTCAAATCGAAACTGAAGAAAACTAGAACAAGTGTACAAGAGCCAAAGTATGACCTTGAGTATATCCCACCTGAGTTCAGAGACCACCTCAAGAACAGGTTCAATGCATTATACATAAATGATAGAAGACCAAATGAGTTGTGTCATGACATCAAAGACATCATTCATGAAGAAAGTAAAAGGTTATTAAAAAGACAGAAAAAAAGAAAAGATCAAATTACATGTCAAAAGAGACTCTGAAACTTGCCACTGAATGTTGAGCAGCTGAAGTAAAAGGAAAACATGATGAAGTTAAGGAACTAAACAAAATATTTCAAATGGCAGCTTGAGAAGACAAAATCAAATATTTTATGACATGTGCAAAGAGCTGGAGATAGAAAACCAAAAGGGAAGAACATGCTCTATTTTTCTCAAGCTTAAAGAATTAAAAATATTCAAACCTCAAGTGGCAATAGCGAAAAATTCTACAGGGAAAACATTAAATGATGTAATTGTACCTATGAGGAATTTGTACATGGATCAGGAGGCAGTCAAACAAAACAAGAAAATGCTGCTTGGTTTAAAGTCAAGAAAGGTGGGCATCAGGGCTATATCCTTTCACCATACCTCTTCAATTTCTATGCTGAACAAATAATCTGAGAAGCTGGACTTTATGAAGAAGAATGTGGTACTACAATTGGAGGAAGACTCACTAACAACCTGCATTATGCAGATGACACAACTCTCCTTGCTGAAAATGAAGAGGATTTGAAACATTTACTGATGAAGATCAAAGAACACAGCCTTCAGTATGGGTTGCAACTCAACATCAACAAAACAAAAATCCTTACAATTGACTCAGTAAGCAACTTCATGATAAATTGAAAAAAGATTGAAGTTGTCCAAGATTTTCCTTTACTTGGTTCTACAATTAACACCCATGAAAATAGCAGTCAAGAAATCAAAAGACACATTGCATTGGGAAAAGCTGTGGCAAAAGATCCCTTTAAAGTATTGAAAAGTAATGACATCACATTGAAGACGAAGGTGCACCTGACTCATGCCATGGTATTTTCAGTCACATCATATGGTTGTGAATGCTAGACATTGAATAAGGGAGACAGGAGAAGAACTGATGCTTTTGGATTATGGTGCTTGAGACAAATATTGAATATACCATGGGCTGCCAAAAGAACCAACAGATCTGTCCTAGAAGAAGTGCAACTCCTTGGAAGCAAGGATAACTAGACTGTATCTTATGTATCTTGGACATATAGTCAGTAGGGAGCAATCCTTGGAGAAGAACATCATGTTTCTAAGAGTGGCAGGTCAACGGAAAAAAAGGAAAATCCTCAACTAGATGGATTGACAGGGTGCCTGCAACAATAGTTTTAAACATAAATAAGATTGTATGCCTGGCACAGAATCAGAGACTGTTTCATTCTGTTGTACATAGAGTTGCTATGAGTCAGACCTGACTCAATGGCACCTAACAACAACCACTTCCAGTAAGAATAGAGTTTCTCTTCCTAAACAAAATCCAGATCCATCTGCAGGAATTCCAAATACTGCTCTTTCAAAAATTTCATTTTTTAAAGTAGTATACTTTCTGGGAAATCAGTATCTCCAAACATAAACTAGAGCCTTCCTGTCTATCAATCCACACCAAATACTTTTAGAGCCTACAATAGCATAGCAAAAAGGTTTTGTGATCAATCACAAACAACTGCCATGAATTAATTTTCACTGCATATCAAAATTTAATTACATTTATATAGGACATTGTTGTTAGATGCCATCGAGTTGATATCTGACTCATAGCGACCTTCATAGGGTTTTCAATGGCTGACTGTTTTGGGATTGCCTTGGGAGTGGATTGCCAGGTCCTTCTCCCATTTTTGCAGTGCTGGGAATTGAACTCAGGACCTCAGAGACTGCAGCGCAGTGCTCTACCAACTGAGCTAATGAGTAAATATTTTTCTTCCTTTCAAAGAATAGACTCAATATTTCTTCTTTAAACTATTTTATTTCATTTTTATTAATTTGTACTAATTGCACATAATAATGGGTTTAGCATGTATGTGTATGTGCATACACACACAGTATGCACTAGTCAAATCCAGCTTCCTTTTATTTATCTTCCTCACACACATACCCTTCCCATTCTCTAGTAATCACCATTCTACATTCAGGTCAACATTTTTTGGCTTCCATATATGAGAGAAAGCATGCAGTACTTGTCTTTCTGCATCTGGCTTATATCAGTTAATATTATATCCTTCAGTTTGATTCATTTTGCTGCAAGTGACAGGATTTCACTATTCTTTATGGCTGAGTAATACTCTATTGTGTATTTCTTTATCAAATCATTTATTGATAGGCACCTAAGCTGATTCCATATCTCAGCTATTATGAATAGTGCTGCAATGAACATGGATGTGCAGGTATCTCTTTAGCATACTGATTATTTTTTCCTTTTCTTTTTGTCAGTATTAAGGGTTTGAACCCAGGACCTCGTGTATGCTAAGCAAGGGCTCTCACACTGAGCTGCACACCGACCCCTTTTTCATTTCTTATTTTGAGACAAGGTCTCACTAATTTGCCCAGATTGCCACTGGCTTCAAACTCTCGATCCTCCTGCCTCTGCTTCCTGAATCATTGGGATTACAGACATGTACCATGGAGCCTGAAAGTTATGCTGATTTTATTTCTTTTAGCTATGAACCCCCAGTGCACCACATGGTCAACCTATTCTTAGTTTTTAAAGGAGCCTCCGTACTGCTCTCTGTAATAGCTGTACTGATTTACCTTCCTGTTAACAATGTACAAAAGTTTCTTTTCTCCCCTCCTCACCAGCATTTGTTGCTTTTTTTTTATAATAGCCAGTGAAACTGGGATGAGATAATATCTCATGTAGTTTAGAAACACAGTATTTTATATTAGTTTTTAATTATAGCATATTTTCACCAGTTAAAAATATATGCTGATCATTTCTTTATCTTTAGAATTTAATGTAGTATTTTCCCATATACTAGGTAGTAGATAATTGGGAATAAATGAATAAGTAGATGATATAGGAAATAAATATATGGTTTAGTGAGAAAGCCATGAATTTTGCCATAAATAGAGCCAGGTTCAAACTTGGATTTGAAAGAATGTCTAACTTCTCAAGTTTAAATTTTTACTTATAAAATAAGGATACTAAAATGTATGCTCAGGGCTTTTAAATGAAGATTAAAAGAGAAAATATGTAAAATACTTCACATAGCACTTACCTCACTAATAAATATGCAATGAAGTAGTTTCTTCTCTTTCCTTACTTAGTATCACCATGTTATGCCTTTTATCCACATATAGGTAATTACTCCCAGTGATGATATTATGCAGATTATACAGAAAAGCTAAATATGTTATTAACAAAAATATATATGTTGCATTGTCAGGAAGTCTGTTTGAGCTCTATGTGCTAAGTCTACATGTCCTTTTACTTGGCATAGTGAGGAATCAATAACAAAAATCAGAAAGAATCATTGTCTTGCCACACAATTCAGTTGTTGTTGTTGTTGTTGTTAGATGCTGTCAAGTCGATATCCGACTCATAGCAACCCTCACAGGGTTTTCAATGGCTGACTGTTTCGGGATTGCCTTGAGAGTGGCTTGTCAGGTCCTTCTCCCATTTTTGCAGTGCTGGGAATTGAACTCAGGACCTCAGAGACTGCAGCGCAGCGCTTTACCAACTGAGCTAAATCCCAGCCCCACAATTCAGTAATGAATGCATATTACCAAACATGTAATGCCATCTTCACAGTATCAAAATTGCCTTTAAGTTATTTTGAAGGATATTTCTCCCAGGCCATTGAGGAGACTCTCCCTTTGGCAAAAGAATGTAGGTAGTTCTCATGTGACAATATAGAAACAAAACCTTCTCTGTAGAGTGTCCCAGAAATATGCCGTGAGGTAAATGGTTAAAATATACACTACTTATCAGACAAGAGCAGTCAGGAAGTTGTTCGTGGTTTTCCTTAGAATTTACATAAATTGAACTTCCCAAGTAGAAGTCAACAAACAGTAAGTGAGAAGGAGAGGGAGGAAAGCAAGTACCAGGAAATGCGCACTCATCCACGTCTAGGAAGGAGAAACTGTGCTGAAAAAGAAACACAAGAAAATGTTTTATGCCACCCTGAGATCTGCCTTGGGTATCTGAGTCCACACTTCCTGTCTGAACAGAATACATATTTACATACAACTCAAAATGTGACTTCAACTTCCCATTCTGAGATGCAAATCCTTTATCAGATTATAATCCAATAATACTACTTAAATGTAAAGATAACCTTCAAGAAGTAATAGAAACTAGCTGAGTTTCAGTTAGTAGGTAGGTACAAGATTTGTTGTTGTTGCTAGGTGCCATCAAATCGTGTTGACTCATAGGGAACCCTCATAGGGTTTTCAATGGCTGATTATTTCAAGATTGCCTTGGGAGTGGATTGCCACGTCCTTCTCCCATTTTTGCGGTGCTGGGAATCGAACCCGGGACCACAGAGACTGCAGAGCAGCACTCTACCAACTGAGCTATATCCCAGCCTGGTCCAAGATATAAAAGGTAAATTAATTCAGGCTTGAAGAGTTTGGGAACATTTTTATAAATAGAGAGTTCCTTATCATATATATATATATATATATATATATATATATATATATATATATGCCACATATATATATATATGATACCGACTCAACGGCACCTAACAACTATATATATATATATATAAAAGATATACACACACACACATATACAGTATCAATAAATTAAGTGATTCAAATTAATTTGTGAGGAAAAGAATGAAGATTTGTTTTTCTCAGAATATTTGATTTAGTATTAATCATGTATCCTTCCACTTCAGATTTACTTTTTAAAATCTACAAAAAGGTCATAGGATACACAAAAAAAGAAGGCACAAAACAATTGCAAACTATAAAGTAAATCATAAATTACATTTGGGAAAATTGCATTTGTACTCCAACTAAAGACATCAAAGATATTTTCAAAGTTTATCAAAATAAACAGCTGTTTGGAGTGAAAAATAAAAACCCTGAGAAATAATTAAGACTTAGTTTGGACAAGTTCATAACTCTTTCCCAACTTACTTTCATCACTCAATTTAAAATACATAACAATTTATTGTGTCCAGTAAAACTTGAATATGCAATATCATTGACTCTGATCCACCGTCCAAAAGGAAGGGTCAATGATGAAGATTGTTTTTATTCATTAACTGTGATGTAACTGGTGACAGTAGTCACAGTCAAGAATTTGGACCTATTCCTCCCTACCACACAACGCATGCAAAACAGGTGCGTTTCTCTTCTCTAAAATCACATTGGAAGGGATCCTTTTTACCTATGTTATTATGTGTATGAGAAGCCAGACATCATAGGGGAAAGATATGCTAAGGAGAATATAAAATAGTGTACCACAGATTCACATATTTTGCAGCCAGATAGAACTACGTAATACCAAATACCCAAATGGACTTATTTTGACACATGGCTACACTAAGGCAAGTTTTTCTGAATTTTTTTTTTGTCAAACTCCAAGGAGGATTTGGACTTCAACACAGAAACCCAAATCCAATGCGTTTTTTTTTTTTTAGTTTCTCAGAGTACAAAGGAATATTTTGTATGAAAGACAAAACTGAGCCCATGGCACTATTCTTGTGTATGTCTCCACAATACTTTGAACAGTTTCATAAGCAAGAGCCACCATGCCAAAATCTCACCAATCTTGAGGCCACAATAATAGCAAAAGGGTAAATGTTTCATGCAGTCTGTTTTGCTATAAGTTCTACAAGGTCAACCTGAGATTGACTATTTCAAAATGACAAATAAAAAGAAGTAGGTTAGGAGAATTATTATTAACCAGAGTACAGCGATCCTTAAAACACATAAATGGAAGCCATTTACTGCTCTCCACCAATGGAAGTAGACTTGTATGTGTTCCTAAAGTCTTGTTTCTAACAATAATCATACATTAACTCTAGCTCTTGTCATGGGTTCAACATTTAGGAAAGTCAATATGACAGGAGATCTCTACAAAGATTTAAGTAATATTCAGTAATGGTTGATTGAATCCTACCAGGCTAGTATAAAAGCTTTACAAAACTTATCTAAGCATGGCCTTATGCTATGCCTTTTTTATTTGAGGCAATATAGAAATGACAGTAGTGTTGCTAATCTTCTTTGGAAAATATACTTTTACATTTGCTCTCATTAGGTAAAACTCCTCTTGAGAGAGTGTTCTGTTTTCTTTTTCCTTTCATCTTGCCTATGTTTGCTTTGCTTGCAGCCATACCACTGTGGCGTCCCATTCTGTCAGATCTTGGAAGCTAAGAGAGTCGGACCTGGTTAGTGCTTGGATGGGAGACTACCTGGGAACAGCAGGTGCTGTAGGCTTGAGAGAAGGACCCTGCAACCCACTCCCAAAAAACAATCAGCCATTGAAAACCATATGAATAGCAGAGAAGCTCTAACAATGGTGTTTTGCCTGTTGCACATAGTAGCGTCGCTATGAGTCAGACAACTCAACGGTGGTACCTAACAACAATAACAACCTTTGCTTTATTTTTTACTGTCATAAGGCAAAAAAGATTGAAAGATATTGTGGAAGTCTTGAAACAATTGTTATTAAGTGCTGTCCCAGACACTGAGCAGTGGCAACTATGTCAATGCTTCTTTGGTATCCATAGAGTTTTCAATAGATGATTTTTCCAGACTGCTTTGGGAGTGGATTGTCACATCCGTCTCCCATTTTTTTGGTGGTGGGGATTGAACCTAGGGGCTCAGAGAGCACAGAGCAGCACTCTACCAACTTAGTTAAACCCCAGCTCATCTTGGAACAATAAAAGATAATAATTGTAAATTATTCTTTCTCACTTTAAATTTTGAGTATTGATACAAATGCAGCATCCCTTATCTGAAACACTTGGAACTGGATCTCAGACTTTTTCAGATCTCAGATTTTTTCAGGTTTTGGAATATTTCCATATATAATGAGATTTCTTAGAGATGGAATCATAATCTAAACATTCAACACTTATATTTCTCAGATCTTTCATACAGGGAATTTTATGCAATATTTTCAGTGTACCTGTGTTTCATTGCAATCTCTCACATGAAATCAGGTGTAGAATTATTTGATTGTGGTGTTTTGTTGGCCCTCAAAAAGTCTTGGATTTTGGAGTATTTGGGGTTTGGGATTTTGAATTAGGAATGCTCAATTTATATGTGATTTATTAGTCAACATGGAAAATATTCAAGTCATGTACAAAAACTGAAAACAAGATCACTCTATTCTTTTATGTAAAAACTAAAAACTGTCTTTAAAAGTATTGCCACTCACTATCACTTAACAGCAACATCAACGTTTCTAATTTGAGGAAAGCACATAAATCTGATGACAGTTATCCTTGTTATTTATATCTCTGGTAATTAGTTCAGTGGCTAAGCTATGACAGACATTCTATGCTAAATAAAAGAGAGAATGAATAAGCGAATAGATGAATGAATGGACATCCTAGAGACATAACAATCAAAACAAATAAGGCTTAGAGTCCCCAGCTCCTCCTTCTGGTTCAAAACAAGTGCCAAACACATGCATCCTGCATATGTTTCTCTGTATACTCTTCCCACTCCCATCCTCTCCTTAATGACTTGCTTTTCCTGAAGAGAACAGTTTTAGATAAATACCAGGTGAAATGTGTTGCCTAAATAAAGTTCTGGAAGTGATTTTTTGAGGTGTTAGAAGCTCCCACACATTGAGAGACCTCCCACAAGCAATTTTCTTGGGGCAGATTCCAAATAGCCAGGCTTGACTAAGTCGTAGAAAGCTTTCTAGTTACCCATCTTAATCTAGTGTTAGTCTAAGGAGTCAACCAGAGCAGCTTTTTTTTTTTTCCAAAGAAGAAGGAAGAGGTGAATTGAAAACAGAACATGTCTTCTGACCTCGTGGGGAAATTATAGAGCACAGAAGGTGCCATCCTTCCTGGCAGGAACACAGTATAATTGCAAACATTCACACCATGTTGATAGTGCCTTAAGTCAAATAAAATTTAAAAGAGCAATAAAAATGATGGAAAAGACAAAGCAGAGGGTGACTGTACAAAAGATACTAGGCTTGTTCTGACATACTGAAAACTATTAATTTCACAAAATAAAATTCAGCCCTCAGAGTTTTTTTCAATCACATTTTCAATTAACATTTATCTATTCAAACTGCATTTCTTAAAATAAACACATAGTTGCATAAAAATGGGTTGTTTTCATGTCAAATTCTAATCAACTTTCTCAAAAACTTGCTATAGTCTTCTAAGATGTGAAGTTTGCTGTTTGGCAAAAGTGGAGTACAGAAATGTTAGTAGTACAATGTTTCCCTTAGAAATTAACTTCTCCAAGAAATGACTTTCTTATAAGATGATTGAGTTGGAATAATAGAATGACAAGGGATTGTTTGTCCAATGGGTATCAGTAAAACAGGTGATGTGATTAGTTGTCTAATCAGGGAGCTCCTTTCTCCATCCCTCATTCTTCCATTGCTTTCTCCTTCTGCTTTAAGATGGTTAGAAAATTAGTTAGGAGGATACTGAATATTCAAAAAATTTAAAAATAAAAATATTATTATTGTTTACAAAAGGGAGTAATCCTGATCCCCAAGTCAAATGCCCTTTTCATTATATAGATGGAGCATGGCTTCATAGGACAAGATCTATGTTTTAGACAATAACCAATATACTTGTCTTATAACAATTATGTTTGAGGCTAGAGTTTACTAGTGAAAAAAAAAGGTTAATATTAAAAGAATAATACTTTCTATAAGAAGAACTTTTTATAAAAGTTCTACTAGAATTGAATTTGAGGGTGCCATCTAATCATTATAATATTTTATGTTGTTGTTAGGTGCTGTCGAGTTGGGTCTGACTCATAGCAACCCTCATAGGGTTTTCAGTGGTTGATTGTTTTCAGGAGCGGGCTACCACATCCTTCTCCCATTTTGCAGTGCTGGGAATCAAACCTGGGTCCTCAGGAAGTACAGAGCAGCACTCTACCAACTGAGCTGAACCCCAGCCCGCATGATCTTTAACAGCACTAGCAAAAACTGAATTAGGGTGTGGAGTGTGGAAACAGCCCCAGACTGTCTAGGGAAAGCCATTGGTGTTGTTGTTGTTAGGTGCTGTTGAGTCGTGTCCGCCTCATAGCAACCCTCATAGGGTTTTCAATGGCAGATTGTTTCGGACTTGCCTTGGGAGTGGGTTGCCAGGTCCTTCTCTCATTTTTGCAGTACTGGAAATCAAACTCGGGACCTCAGAGACTGCAGAGCGGCACTCTACCAACTGAGCTAAATCCCAGCCCATAGGGAAAACCGTATTTGCATAACCCTCTTCTCTTAGATATTTCCTTTTCTAAGGCCACACTTGACTATTCCAAATGACTGACCCTGGTTCTTTCTGTTCATGCATCTGGGCTTTGTGATCACTAGTCTTTCTTCTTCAAAAACCCTCCACCACTTTTCATCTTTCAAAACCCAAATTAAAAATCTCTCTGTGTCTTCCTTGATACCCTCTGTGTTAGTCACTTTTCTATTACTTTGACACTTAAACTTTAAATTTCTTTATAAAGAATTATAAAGGAAATGAGCTAATCAATTTAAAAGGGGAAAAAGATTTTTTTGGCTCATGGTTTCAGAAGCTTCAGTGTATGGTCATTTGGCCGTGTTGCTTTGAGCCTGTTCATCATGCTAGGAATTTGTGGGAGAGGAGGGTTTTCTCCTCATAGGTGCCAAGAAGCAAAGAGAAACAGGAAAGAACCAGTGTCCTAATATCCCTCAATTGCAAAATTTCCTCCTACTAGGCGAAACCTCTTAAAGTTTCCACCACCTTCCAATAGCATCACGGGCTGGAAACAAAGTCTTCCATATATTGGCCTTTGGGAAACATTTCAGATCCAAATATTAGCACCCTCTGATAGAGATAGCCACCATATCCTTTGTGTATAGCCTCAGAGAGTAGTATAGCTCTTTGTACCTTACATAATCACTATACATTTCCATGTCTATTGCCCCCATTGTATTGCAAACAACTTTCCTTATTTCAAGAACTCCAAACTGCAATTTAAGTTCAAGCTGCATACTTTTACTAAAGGAGTTGGTTGATTCCAACAAAGTATATTCAGCATCACCGTTAGCTAAGAATTGCAACACCCACCATGACACTTGGCATAGACAAAGCTCCAGATATATCTTGTTTAAATCAATTTAATTAATAAATGTTTTTGAGACATATAAAGAAATTTAAAGTGTAAGAAAATTTAAAGTTGGAAAGGGCATTCGAGTTGAGGGTCAGAATTACTACCTTTTTCAAATCTTATTGTTATTATTTTTAAATTTTTAAAAATACTGTAGGAATAAATACCAAAGAGATGACTGTCTTTATAATTTTGGTCAGGGTTTTAGCTTATGTAATTTTACAAAGGCTCTTGGTATTGTGGACTGGAGTACCTCTGTCATAAGTATTTGGTTAGCAATCCAAGAACTAACCATTTTTGGAAACAAACTAAACACTCATTGTTTGCTTAAGTAATTTTACATTCAATCAACAGTCACATTAATCAACATTGTCATCATCATCATCATTGACAGGCACTGTGGCACATGCCTGTAATCCTACTTACTCAAGGAGGCTGAGGCATGACAATCACGGGTTCAAGGCCAGAGGCAACCTGCACAATTTAACAGAAGCCTGTCTCAAAATTAAAAACTAAAATGAAGGTGACTGAGAGGAGCTCAGTGGTGGAGCATGTGTTCAATACCCCGTACTTCAAAAATAATAACCAGGGGGAGGAGTCAAGATGGCGGACAGACAACACACACCTTCTGTCCCGGAGCAATAAGAAGCCTCGATTAGGGGTTTAAAACACAAATTGAATAAATAGAAACAGATAATTTAGTTTGAGAGATAAAGAATGAAACTAGGCGTACACTGAAATTAGGGATTGGGCTTCAGAGGAGCTACACAGTGGCCAACAGCGGGAC
>VMDO01017962.1:0-43514 GCA_007922755.1 Pedetes capensis
AACTGTGGTTGGATTTAAATCCACCATTTTTCTATTTGCTCTATATTTATACTATTTGCTTTGTTCTTTCTCTGCTACTTTCCTGCTTTCATTTTGCTTAACTAAATATTTTAAGTGTTTTAATTCCTATCTAGGCATTTTTGAATATAAACCTTTACATTTTTTGGTGTTCCTTCAAAGAATTACAAAATCCATCTTCAACTTGTTATGCAACCTACTTAAACTTCATATTATATTACTTCATATAAAATATAGTGACTTTGCTGTGACATAATTTCATGGAGTTCATCCTTTTTGAAATTGCCATATACATTATGTCTGCATTTATTATAAAACTCCAATACACTTTTATAACTTTAGCTAATAGTAATATGTATTTTTTCCATTAAGAAATATATATAAGAAATATATATAGATAGATGGGCTGAGATTTAGCTCAGTTGGTAGAGTGCTGTGCTGCAGTCTCTGAGGTCCCGAGTTCAATTCCCAGCACCACAAAAATGGGAGAAGTACCTGGCAATCCACTCCCGAGGCAATCCCGAAACAATCAGCCTTTGAAAACCCTATGAGGGTCGCTATGAGTCGGATACCAACTCGTTGGCACCTAACAACAACAACAACAATATAGATAGATATATACATACATATATTCGTATGTGTGTGTATGTATGTATACATATATGTATGTGTGTATGTATATGTACATACCTATACATATGCTGGGATTTAGCTCAGTTGTTAGAGCACCACTCTGCAGGCTCTTGAGGTCCCAGGTTCAATTCCCAACACTGCAAAAATGAATGAAGCATGTGGCAATTCATTCCTGAGGCAATCCTGAAACAATCAGCCATTGAAAACTCTATGAAGGTCGCCATGAGTTGGGCACAACTCAACGGCACCTAACAATAACAACAACAACAACAACAATAACATTATATATATACTCATACACCTACCACCTGTTTACTATTTCTGGTGCTCTTTCTGTTCTGATTTTCTATATTATTTGATTTTCCTTTACCCTGAACTATTTCCTTTCCTTTTCCCATAGTACAGATCTGGTAGAAACACATTCTCTTAGACTTTGCTTATCTGATAATGTTTTTTATTTTGCCTTCAAGAGTTTTACTGTACATAATTTTTTGTTGATTGTCTTCTTCAAGTATTTTCAACATGCCATTTCATTGTCTGCTGACGTCCATCATGGTGTGATATCATCTGCTCTTTATGTTGTTGTACCTTTACACATAATTTTTCATTATTTCCTCTGGCTGTTTTAAAGATTTTACTATCAAATTTTGAATTTGAACATTTTGATTATGACATGCATGGATTTTTTAAAAATAGTTATGTTATAGAGTTGAATGAGCTTCTTAGACACATAAATTTATGTTTTTCACATGTCTGCAAGTATTTTTCCATTCCATTATTCCCTTCTTTTTGTTCTGAGACTTTAATTACATGTATATTAAAGTTATAATATTGTAACATTATAACTACAGTGTTTATTAGTGTTTATCTGCAGGGTTTATTAAGCCCATCTATGGACTGTTCATTTCAGTTATTGTACTTTTCATTTTAGACTCATGATTAGGCCCTTTTTGCACTAGAAACATATTGTATTTCCAAATAAAGATAGATGAAAACGATTGGGATCAGAGATTTGAGTATTAGAAGATTTCAATGGAACTCACACATAATATTATACAGAAAAATCAAGAAGAAAAGTCACTAACTAAACTTCTTGTGTAAAAGATGATATAAAAATGTAAATAACAATCTCAGTACTGTGATTATACTTTATAAATTTGGGAGGGAAATACTTATGTTTACATTTAATTTTTTAGAGCCCCTTATTTTTGTGGTGCTGTACTTTTTGTACCCTAAAATAAAAAATTATAGACTTCAAGGCACTTTTAAAAATTGAACTATATATATACATATATGTACATATATGTATGTGTATATATGTACATATATATATATATATATATATTTTTTTTTTTTTTTTTACAGTACTGAGAGTTGAACCCAGGGCCTCCCGCTTGCATGCTTTGCAAGTGCTATACCGCTGAGCTGCACCCCTAGCCCATGTTTTAACTTTTTGAGACAGGGTCTCACTAAATTACATAGACTGCCTCTAGTCTTGAACTTGCGATCCTCCTGCCTCTGCCTCCTGAGTTGCTGGGATTATCGGTGTGTGCCACTGTGCCCAGCTCAATGTATAAAATTTTAAAAATAAAATAATAATTTTTGTCGACTTACATATTCCTTAGTAGCTTCAACTCTCCAGAAGACTTGCTGATTCGTTTGAAGTGTCATGTCAGTATTATTGTGGTCATGAAGTATTTTTGTATCCACCGAAAAATGAAACCATAGAGTGAGTGTTCCAGGTGTTCAGACCTTTAGTGAATAGTAAAAAGACTACATCAGTAGTTCCCTGATGCACTCTCCAACAAGCTCCTTGGGTTGAGTATAGTATTGTTAGGTTAGCTGCCATCGAGTCACATATGAATCATAGTTACCCTCATAGTGTTTTTGATGGTTGATTATTTTGGGATTGTTTTTAGGAGTGGACTGCCATACCCTTGTCCCATTTTTGTGGTGCTAGGGATCAAACCCGGGTCCTCAGAGAGTGCAGAGCAGCACTATACCAAGTGACCTAAAATCTAGCCCTGGGTATAATATTGTTGTTGTTAGGTGCCGTCGAGTCGAGTCCAACTCATAGTGACCCTATGACAGCAGATTGAAACACTTGCTGATTCTGTGCCAGGAAAATGATCTTGTTTATCTTTAAGCCCATTGTTGCATACACTGTGTCAATCCACCTGGTGGGGGGTTTTTCCTTTTTTGCGTTGACCTGCCACTCTCCCAAACATGATGTCCTTCTCCAGGGATTGATCTCTCCTGACTACATGTCTGAAATATGTAAGATGCAGTCTGGCCATTCTTGCTTCCAAGGAGCACTCTGGTTGCACTTCTTCTAGGACAGTTTTGTTGGTTCTTTTGGCAGTCCATGGTATATTCAATAGACATCTCCAGCACCACAATTCAAAAGCGTCAATTCTTTTCCCATCTCCCTTGTTCAATGTCCAGCTTTCACAACCATATGATGCGACTGAAAATAACATGGCATGAGCCAGATGCACCTTCGTCTTCAATGTGACATCTTTGCTTTTCAATACTCTAAAGAAATCTTTTGCCACAGTTTTTCCTAGAGCAATGCGTCTTTTGATTTCTTGACTGCTGCTTCCACGGGTGTTGAATATAGAGCCAAGCAAAGCAAAATGTTGGACAACCTCAATCTTTTCTCCATTTATTGTGAAGTTGCATACTGACCCAGTCATAAGGATTTTTGTTTTGTTAATGTTTAGTCGCAACCCATATTGAAGCCTGTGATCTTTGATCTTCATCAGTAAATGTTTTAAATCTTCTTCACTTTCAGCAAGCAGAGTTTTGTCATCTGCATAATGCAGGTTGTTAATGAGTCTTCTTCCAATCCTGATGCCGCATTCTTCTTCATAAAGTCCAGCTTCTCGGATTATTTGCTCAGCATATAAATTGAAGAGATATGGTGAAAGTATACAGCCCTGATGCACACCTTTCTCAACTTTAAACCAGGCAGTGTTTCCTTGTTCTATTCAAATAATCTGCCTCTGGTTCACATACGGATTTTTCATGAGCACAATTAGGTACGCTGGTATTCCCATTTTCCGAAGTGTTATCCATAATTTGTTATGATCTGCATTAGGAGCTTTAAAATGTCACATTCTATATCTATTTATCCTCCTAATAGGAAAATCTGGAATCATACCCATTTAGTTCCTACAGTCTTATCTTTTTATACCTGAAAACAAAATCATCAGCTAACCGTAAGAAGTGAGGTTGTAAACCTCTCATCATTTGTCTGCTGCTCTTAAACTCCAGCCTATCAAAGATACATGTTTTCCTGGTAAGCCAATCAGAAGCTCAGGCACACATCTGGCCTTATCAACTAGAGAAACTGATGAATAATTTCTGTTCAAATGACCATAATATGAGGAGCTTTAAAGGGCTTGAAGACAGGATACATTATCATCTAACACTCATCTTTGCTGTTAAAAGTAAAAGATGGTTGCTCTTTTGAATATTTAATTCACTGAACACCTGTCTAAGTGGCAGGACTGAAAAAAAGAAACAGACAAGTCTTTTATAAATGCACATGGGTCTGCTCATTCTTTGTAGTAAATAATAGGACTGGTAGCTTTTGAATGAAAAGAAGGGATGGTTATAACTAGAAAAGTGGCTCTATATGTCATTCTAATTTATAGACTCATACAATGTGGAAATCCAAATACACAGAATATGGACACTGGGTTCCCCACAAGTGGTTCAGATAACTTTGTCTCGTAAGTGCCTGGACAAGTAGGTCCAGGCTTGATGAATGTCCCACACATGTCCTGCCATGGTGAATGAAATAAGGAGGAGAGATGTGAAGATCCAGCAGAAATATTTTAGAAAATCTCTAGAGGCATTTTTTAAGGGTTCACATATTTTAAAAACTTTTAAAATATTATAAAATGTTGGCCAGGTGCAGTGGCTTACACCTATAATCCCAGCGTCTCAGGAGGTGGATGCAGGAGGATCGCAATTTATAGTCCAGAGGCAGCCTGCATAATTTAGCAAGATCCTGACCCAAAAAAATAAAAAATGACTTAAGATGCACCCCAGTGATAGAGCACTTGTTAGGTATGTGCAAGGCCCTGGCTTCAAACCCCAAGTATTGCAAAAACAAAAAGAAAAAAGAAAAAATTATGCTTTAAAAATGTTTACAGGAGCCAGGCATGGTGGCACACGCCTGTAATCCCAGCAGCTCAGGAGGTGGAGGCAGAAGGATCGCAAGTTTGAGACCAGAGGCAGTCTGCGTAATTTAGTGAAACCCTGTCTCAAAAAATAAAAATAAAATGGGTTGGGGGTGCAGCTTAGTGGTCCAACATTTGCAAAGCATGCAATCGTGAGGCCCTGGGTTCAATCCCCAGTACTGCCAAAAAAAAAAAAAGTTTATAGTTAAAAACATTGGAGGACAAATATATCAGTATTGAATTTTAGGGTTACTTTTCCCCCAGTGGGAATTTTTAGAGTATTATACTAACTGGGTGTGTCTATTCTGTTCTTTTGTTTTCTTCTCAGGAAGAGATATTCATATAAGAAACATTCATTTTGTGGTTTCAGTTTGGCTATTTCTTCAGCTGTTGGTGCTTTTAAGTGGAGTGAGGGGAGGTAAAGTACTCTTTTGTTATTTGAAAAAAATAACTGCTGAAGAAGCCAAGGTCACCTTCTGCAGAGCTAAGCAGAGCAGAGTTGCATGTGCTCTGAGAACATGATTACTGCTGCTTCCTGGGTGTGCCTTTTCCAGGGTGATGGAGTGCCCACAGTGAGTTCTAGCACGACTTCTCAGAAGGTTCTGGCTCTTACAGAGCAGAAGCCATTGATGAATTCATTTCTCAACCTGTCTGGACAGGCTGGACATTGTAGGGTGCATACCTTTCTCTGCCAGGGTAAACATTATACACGTGAGATCTGTTGTGCCTGTATTGCCCAGAGGTGTGGTGAAGACTGTTGCTGGTGCAGAGCTTTACGTTCACGTTTTCCTGACCCTGAGGATATCGACTTAAATGTCAGATTATATAATCTCCTCATATGTAGAACTCTGAAGCCTTAACAACATGTACCTCCCCTGGCCCCCATGTGGATGTTTGTTAATCCCAAGAATTCCAAACCTGACTAATCAAAAGAACCATATGAGGAATTTTTTAAATATCTGATTCCTGGCCCCGCCCTGATTATTCTAATTCTGCAGAATTTAGGGTCAGATTTCCCATGAATCTTGGATCTAGTATACTCTATATGGATTTAGTTTTGTATTCTAGAATAAAAATATATCCAAGTAGAAAAATAGGCTTTGAGAACATGATGTTTGTTATTTCTTACTGCCAAGAAATGATAAGAAAGCATATGTGGATTTTATCCATATCTACATGAAAACTTTTGAAAGATTCTTCATATTTTTTTTATTTGCTGAGAGGCCCTTTCATTTTAATAATTGGACATCTGCAATAGAAAATGTAATGTCAAGAGTGTTTGATACTTTTTAGTATTTTAAACTTAATTTTGTTTTATCAAAGCCACATTGGGAAAGGTATTGGTGTGGCAACTGGGAGGGATGCAGGGCATTCCATTATCCCATTATCCCATCTAGCCACGTCTAGAGAGACCAACTGTCCATCAGCTTATTGACTTTAGCACCAGAAGTCCAGATGTGTGTCATGAAACCCCTCACTCCCAGGCAAACCAGCACTTTGTCATCCTAGTCACACCTCATCTTCAAGACACTTGGTGTCTCCAATCCAAAGCCATTTAAGATTCTGTAGGAAAGAGTTCTTGTGTGCTTTGCAGCAGACTTATTGCATTTTCTCTAATCCATTCACTTCTAAATCCCAAATTTTTGTTGAGCTCTCTTTTCTACTATTGTGTCCTGTCTATTCTTTATCTAGTATGATTTCTCCTTTTGTCAAAACCATTTACCATTATTTTTGCAAGGTTTTGGGAAGGGATGAAGGTAACTTCCATGTACAAGATATATCTGCATATCTATGTATCTATATACACCATCCATATCATATATATATATACACACATATACATATATGTGTGTATATATATATGGATGAAGGTGATTACTATGTGATATAGTGTCGGGTGTAGCACAGTGTTGTATAATGTTTATTCTGTTGTACATAGGGTTGCAACCCTATGTACAACAGAACAAAACACTCTCTGACACTGTGCCATGCCTGCACTATTGTCATTACTTCTCTGTTATTCATAAGATTTTCAATGGTGGATTGTTTCTGGCATGGGCTTCCAAGTCCTTCTCCCTAACCTGCAGCACCTGGTATTCTCAGGCAATCCCAATCCAAGGACTAACTAGGCCAACCCGTGTGTGTGTGTGTGTGTGTGTGTGTGTGTGTGTGTGTATGAAAAGGCCATTTCCATTTTAGAGAATAACATTGGTGGAAGTAGAAGTGAAAGTGAAAGGCTAATGTATCTTTTCAGTATAAGAAAAATATTAAAGATGCTGATAAAAACTTTAATGGAGCATTTAATACATACCAATCAGTTTACTTTGATGATCTCATAGTTCCTATTATACAGTTAGGGAAACCTCAGCTTAAAATAGTTAAAAACAGAACAATAAGAAAAAAATTCTCACCAAGTTTATGTAAGTAGTAAGGTAGCAAGTCTCAGACTTGGATTCCTTCTCAGGCAGCCTGACCCAGAGCTTGTACTCTTTTCCCATCCTCATACTACACCAAGAATATGAATACTCTTTTTCAAAGACAGGTCTTCTTGTTCATAATTTCAGAATCGCTAGAAAACAGCTATAATGGTATTCTTCTACCTCTCTTTATGTTGTGTTATTTTAAGGCCTGGATTCCCATAGAAAAATAAGTAAGGCTTGAGCTCCTTCATACTTTCATGAATTTTACCTTCAGAAGCCCTATCAGGTCTTCAGATTGAAAAGCAGATAAAAACATCCTCATGGCTCCAATGGGAGGAAGAAAGCAGTGATTTTGAAATATGCCAGATTACCCTGTCTCTAAAATGGGAATACTAATAGGTAGACCTCCAAGGGATAGTGAAAGGATTAGGTGTGTTCATATATGTAAAGCACAGAGTCCAGTGCCTGTAAGAGCAATGTTGCTGTTGTAATTTAACCATTTTCCTTTACATAATCTGTGAGTTATCCACATCCACTAAAGAACCTATGCATGAGTGGAGATGCAGAGAGAGGCTTAAAGGACACCTGTGCAAAGAGAGCTTTAGGGATCCCCTGAAATATATGGATGATTTGCATCTTGGAAGCACTGCCATAATTTGGCATACTATCATATACTTTCTCTGTGAGATAGTTGCTCATTCTCTGATAAAGCAAAGAGACAAAGGAGGTTTCTGAATGCTGCCTTACTTTATCTTAGCCCGTTACTTCAGAAGCCACGGTTAGAGTTTAAATCTTCTATGCCTTGGCTTCCTGCAGCCGTAGCCCTCTGGCATCCAATCCCATCAGATCTCAGAAGCTAAACAGGGTCAGGCCTGGTTAGTACTTGGATGGGAGACCGCCTGGGAACACCAGGTGCGGTAGGTTTGCGAGAAGGACCCAGCAACCCACTCCCCAAAATAAATCCACCATTGAAAACCCTGTGAGCAGCACAGAAGCACTGACAATAGTGTTTCGCCTGTTGTACATAGGGTCCCTATGAGTTGGATACCGACTCGACAGCACCTGACAACAACATGCCTTGGCTACTTCCCACTCTTTGGAAAGTGCCCTCTCAGCTCTATGGTGTGTTTTCAGCATGACATGTGTAGTGTCCTACTGCTTCTCAGCTGGCTCCTTCAGAGCAAACAATAGCAGACACATAGATAGATTGCTGGCTGGAGATTGCAAAGAGCATTACAATACTAGTCCATTCTCAGAGACACATAGGAGATAGGTCAACCTATACTCAGATGAAGACCAGGAGAAACAGCCTGGGGTCCAGAAATTTTGATATTTGACTGTTAATATTATCCTTCTTGACTTTACAATTTTCACCTTTACTTTGGAGCTCTCCAGAATAATAATTTTTTTTTCTTTTTCCCCAGACAACAATTGAGATATGAATTATATTATTTCTAAACTTACAATACACATCTTATCCTTACTTTCACTTTTTAATTTCAAAGAAAAATTGTATGTCTTTCTAAAAAACTTATTCTTTCTAGCACTTACTCTCATGCTGTTATCAACAGTGGCAGAGAGACACAGTAACTTTAAAAGGATTTCTTTTTATTTTTCTCATCAGATCTACAAAATGGCTTATTGTGGTTTAGATTCTCAAATACCCAAGCAAATCCCTAAGAGTAGTAGGTATTTTCCGTTCAATTTGAAAAGCAAGTGTTAAAAATTATGAGGGAGGCTGTGGCTGCACATGGTAGTCAGAGGTAATCTCTTTGGTCTCTGGTTAGTAGGACTTCTGGAGAAATTATATTTAAAATGACATTTTATTTCAATCCATGATCTGTGCACTGCTACTGAGTGAAGGAACACCTAGAATGAAGGCCTGGTGGCTTTCCAAGATACCAGCTCTCAAAAGTTAAGGATTTGCTTCAAACATTTTGAATTCTGTGGTGACATATTGTGAGGGACTCATCTATAGGTTTGTATATTCAACAGGTTAAAAGTTAATTATTTTTTATTTGTAAACTGATGAAATTTTGATCTATATTTATAAAATACTGATAAAATTACAGTGCTGAAAAAATAGGAAAATGTACCCCTGGTTTGTAAAGTTGACTTTGGCAGTGGCCACAGCCCCAGCAACACCTGTGTCTGAAGGGTGTGTATGCTGAGAAATTAGGGAAATGTGCCTGCATTAGGTAAACTCTACTTTAGTGGCACCCACGACCACGGTGATGGTGGCAGCGTGCCTGAACACCTAAGCGTGCACATGCTGAGAAATTAGGGAGATGTACCCACACACTGAAAACTTGACTTGGACTGTACCCACAGCTAGACTCAGTAGCAGTAGTGGTGCCTGAAGGCCTGGAGTGAGAACATGCTGAGACATTAGGGAAGTGCACCACATGCACCTGCACTTTGTAAACTTGACTTCCACCATGCCTGCAGCCACATGGACAGCATGAATGGTGGTGCCTGCATAGCCAGGGTGTTGAGAAACTGGGAGGGTATTGAGAAACTAGGAGGGAACACCCTTAGTTTGTAAGCTTGACTTTGGTGGTGACCGGGATGACTGCTGTGAATTCTACTATGAATCCTACAGGACAATAAGAAGCTGGCAGGCAGGAATTCCTGGGCAGGTCCTGGTTGGTGGACATCTAGATGTGATTGCTCGACAATGGATAGTAATATACACAATGAGAGAAACATCAGGTCACCTACAAGGGCAAACACAGTAGAATTACATTGGAGCTCTGGAGAGTAATCCTAAAGACAAGGAAAGCATGGACTGATATATTCCAAGCCCAGAAAGCAAATAACAGCCATGTTGACAACTATATCCAGCAAAGTTATCCATTAAAATAGATGAGAAATAAAGACCTTCCTAGATAAACAAAAGCTTAAGAAAATCTCAACCACCAAACCAGCATTGCAGAAGATACTTAAAGGGATTTTATGCATCGAAGAAGATAGACAGACACAAATACCAGAATAGAGGAATGAGTAAATCCCATGAAAAGAACATAGGAACAAATGAAAGCTAAGAAAGAAGCAAGGATAGCTAATTTAATAAACCAAAAACCTCTAATATGAATAGGAGAGAAAGTAAAGAACAATCAACACTAAAATAACCTAGAAATACAACCAACAAAATTACACAAAACACCAAATTCCTCTCAATAGTAAATCTAAATATAAATGGTCTTAATGCTGCACTCAATAGACATAGGTTAACCAAAGGGATTACAATAGAAGACCCAACTATTTGCTATCTTCAAGACATATCTCATTTGAAAAGACATACACAGGTTGAAAACAAAAGGATGGAAAATGCTTTAACAATAGTGAAGAAGCCAACAAAACAAAACAAAACACCCAGCAGGGATTGCTATGCTGATAGCTAATGAAGTTGACTTTAGCCCCAAATTAATCAGAAGAAGAGAAAAAGAAAGTCATGCATAAAAATAAAGGGAAAAATCAATAAAGAAGACATATTTATGAATGGAACACTGACACAACTAATTTCATGCAACTAATATTACTAACCATAAAGGAATAGATATGTCCAAATATAACAATGGGTGATTCAATACCCTACTCTCAACAAAAGGTAAAGCATCAAAACAAAAATCAAAGAAACCATGGGCTTAACATCATAGACAAATATAACTTAACACATATCTACAGATTATTTCATCCAACAGTTGTGGAGTATACATTTTTCTCCACGATACATAGAAATTTTTCTAACATAGACCACATTTTAACTCACAAAACTAGTTTTAAGAGATACAAAAAAATTGAAGTCATTCTTTATATCTTATCAGATCACTATGTAATAAAATTAGAAAACAGTGTTGCGGTTATTTAATGCCGTCCAGTCAGGTCTGACTCATAGAGACCCTATGTACAATAGAATAAAACAGTCTTCAACACTGCCCCATGCACATGATCTTTTTATAGATTATAGATTATAGCCACCATGTCAATCTATCTAGTTGGGTGTATTCTTTTTTTGATGACCCACCACTCTCCCTAAAATGATGTCTTCTTTAGGTATTAGTTTCTCATGACCACATATTCAAAATGCATAAAGTGCAGTCTAGCCATTCTTGCTTCCAAGGAGTACTCTGGTTGCACTTCTTCTAAGAATGATCAGCTGGTTCTCTTGGCAACTGGTATTTTCAATACTTGTCTCTAGGACTATAGGTCAAAAGCATCAGTTCTTCTCCTGTCTCCCTTATTCAATGTCTAGCTTTTACACACGTATGATGTGACTGAAAATACCATGGTATAAGTCAGGCACACTTTTGTCTTCAAAGTGATATCTTTACTTTTCAATATTTTAAAGAGGTCTGTTTCAACAGCTTTTCCCAATGCAATGTATCGTTTGATTTCTTGACTGCTGTTTCCATGGTGTTGATTTTAGAACCAAGTAAAGCAAAATCATGGACAACCTCAATCTTTTCTCCATTTATCATGAAGTTGCTTACTGACCCAATAGTAAGGATTTTGTTTTCAGTACTGTGGGTTGAACCCAGGGCCTCACGCTTGCATGCATTGCAAGTGCTGGACCATTGAACTGCACCCTCAGCCCAAGTGTTTACTTTTTGAGACAAGGGCTCACTAAATTACACAGACTGCCTCTGGTCTCAAACTTGTGATTCTCCTGCCTCTGCCTCCTGAGTCACTGGTATTACAGACATTCATCACCACACCCAGCATGGATTTTTGTTTTCTTGATGGAGAGGTGCAATCCATACGAAGGCTGTGTTCTATGATCTTCATTAGTAAATGTTTCAAATCCACTTCACTTTCAGCAAGGAAGGTTTTGTTATCCGTATAACCCAGGTAGTTAATGAATATTCCTCCAAACCTGATGCCATTTTCTTTTTCATAATGTTCAGCTTCATGGATTATTTGCTCAGCATATAGATTCAAGAGGTACGGTGAAAGGGTACAGCTCTGATGCACACCTTTCCAAACTATAAATCAGTCAGTGTTTCCTTGTTCTGTTGGAATGGCTGCCTCCAGGTCCATGTACAGATTCCTCATGAATACAATTAACTGTTCTAGTATTCTCATTCTTCTCAATGTTACTCATAATTTGTTGTGATCTACACAGTCAAATGTCTTTGCATAGTCAATAAAATGTAGACATCTTTCTGGAATTTTCTGCTTTGGGCCAATATCCAGCTGACATCAGCAATGATGCCTCTGGTCCCAGGCCATCTTCTGAATCTAGCTTGATTTTCCAGCAGTTGCCTGTTTATATATTGTTGCAGTCACTTTGAAATGATCTTTAGCAAAATTTTACTTGCATTTGATTTTAATGATATTGTTCAATAATTTCAACCTTGATTTGTATCCCTCTTTTGGGGGCAATAGACACAAGTATGGATCTCTTCCTGTCAGTTGGTGAGGTAGCTGTTTTCCAAATCTCCTGGCATAAACAAATGAGTACTTCCAGTACTGCATCTGTTTGTTGAAACATCTCAGTTGGTATTCAGTAAATTCCTGGAGCCTTATGTTTCACCAATTCCTTGAAGGCAGCTTCCACTTCTTCCTTTAGTACTATTGGTTCCTGATCATATGCAACCTCTTGAAATGTTTGATCATCCACCAGTTCTTTTTGCTATAATGACTCTGTGTATTCCTTCCATCTTCTTTTGATGTTTCCATGTTGTTTAGTATTTTCTCTGAAGAATTCTTCACTGTTGCCACTCAAGGCTTGAATGTTTTTCTTTAGTTCTTTAAGTTTGAGAAGAACAGTATTTTTTTCTCTTTTGGTTTTCTATCTCCAGCTTTTTGTACATATCATCATACTATTTGATTTTGTCTTCTCTGGACTGCCCTTTGAAATCCTCTGTTTACTTCTTTAACTTCACCTGATCTTCCTTTTGTTTTAGCTGTTTGACATTCAAAGGTGAATTTCAGAGTCTCTTTTCAACATGTAATTTGGCCTTTTATGTTTTTCCTGTCACGTAAGTGACCTTTTGCTTTCCTCATGAATGATGTCTTTGATGTCATGCCACAACTCATCTGGTCTTTGATCATTTGTGTATAATGCATCAAATCTGCTCTTGAGATAGTCTCTGACATCAGGTGGAATACACTCCAGGTCATACCTTAGCTTTTGTACACTTGTTCTAATTTTCTGCAGTTTCAATTTGAACCTGCAAATGAGCTGTTGATGGTCTGATCCATAATCAGCAGCTCGACTTGTTCTAACTTTTAATATTGAGCTTTTCCATTGTCTCTTTCCTCAAATGTAGTCAGTCTGGTTCTGGTACGTTTCATCTGGTGAATTCCATGTTTCTAGTCACTGTTTATGTTGGTAAAAAAATATATTTGTAATGAAAAGATTGCTGGTGTAACAAAATTCTATCATGTGTTCTCCATCATCGTTTCTGTCACCAAGGCCATATTTTCTAACTACTGAATATTCTTTGTTTCCAACTTTTGCATTCCAGTCATCAGTAATTAACAGTGCATCTTGAGTGCATGTTTAATTTATTTAAGCCTGCAGAAGCTGGCAAAAATCTTCCCTGTCTCATTTGTGGCTTTAGTGCTGTTGGGTGCATAAATTTGTATAATAGTCAGATTAACTCACCTTCCATGTGGATGTTGTTGTTGTTGTTAGGTGCCGTCGAGTCGAGTCCGACTCATAGCAACCCTATGTACAGCAGATCGAAACACTTGCCGATTCTGTGTCAGGCAAACGATCTTATTTATGTTTAAGCCCATTGTTGCAGACACTGTGTCAATCCATCTGCTGAAGGGTTTTCCTCTTTTGCATTGATCTGCCACTCTCCCAAACATGATGTCCTTCTCCAGGGATTGATCTCTCCTGACTACATGTCTGAAATATGTAAGACGCAGTCTGGCTATTCTTGCTTCCAAGGAGCACTCTGGTTGAACTTCTTCTAGGACAGATTTGTTGGTTCTTTTGGCAGTCCATAGTATATTCAATAGATGTCTCCAGCACCACAATGCAAAAGCATCAATTCTTTTTCTGTCTCTCTTATTCAATGTCCAGCTTTTACGACCATATGATGCGACTGAAAATACCATGGCATGAGTCAGACACACCTTCGTCTTCAATGTGACATCTTTGCTTTTCAATACTCTATATCCATGTGGATATATAGATATAATTATATCACTAAAATCATTGTACTTAAGTACAGATATTGAGATTTTTTTTGATGATAAATGCAATTCCTTTTCTCTTTAAGTTGTAATTCCTGGCATCATAGACCATGTGATTATCTGACCAAAAATGGCCCATGCCAAGGCCATTTTAGCTCACTGATGCTTAGAATGTTGATGTTTATGTGTCCCATTTCCTTTTGACAATTTCTAATTTTCCTTGATTTATACTATGTACAGTCCACATTCCAATTACTAATTAATGTTTATGGTTGTTTCTTCTAATGTTGAGTTGTGCCACATCAGCAAATGGGGGTACCTGGGTCTTTACTCCATTCCTGATATTAAGGTCAACTCTACTTTGAGGAAGCAACTCTTCTCCAGTCATCTTCTGAGTGCCTTCCATCTTGGGGAGCTCATTTTCCAGCACTAACTCTTACAGTGTTTCTCTGCTATTCATAGGGATTTTAATGGCTAATTGGTTTGGAATTGTGCTGCCATGTCCTTCTCCCTATTCTATCTTAGTCTGGAAGCTCATCTGAAATCTATCCACTATGGGTGACTGTGCTAGTATCTTTAATACCAGTGGTGGCATAGCTTTCAGCATTATAGCAACATGCAATCCTCACAGTACATCAGACTGACAGACAAATGAGGGAAAAAATCAATAGCAAGAGAAATTATAAGAATGTTGCAAATGCATTGAATGAGAATAACAGACTTTTGAATGAACAGTGGCATATTAAAGAAATCACAAAGAAGATTAAAAAATTCCTACCATCAAATGAAAATGAAAACACAACTTACCATAACCTTTGGGATATGGCAAAGGCAGTTCTATGAGGGAAATTTATATTTATTAGTGCTTGCATAGAAAAATCAGAGAAAGCTCAAATAAATAATTTACTGATATCCTTTAAGACAGTAAAATAATAAGAAGTCAATCAGAAAACTAAAACACAAAAAGAAATAATAAAGACCAAGGTAGGAATCAATGAAGTGGAAACTAAGAGAAGAATACAAAGAATCAGTGAAACTAAGAATTTGTTCTATCAGAAAATAAAAAAAGATTGACAAGCCTTTAGCCATAACTAACCAAAAGATAAAATTGATAACATTAGAGATGAAAAAAAGTCACTACAACAGATACTAATCAAATACAGAGGCTCACAGGGATTACTTTGAGAACTTATACTAACCTAAAAACAAAAATATATAAGAAATGGATAAATTCCTTAACCTATATGACCTACCAAAATGTAGACTGTATAAATAATTTACATAGGCATATAATAAGAAAATTCAGACAGTACCAAAGAACCTCCCCCAAAATGAAAGCCCATATCTTGATGGGTTTACAGCAGAATCCTTTCAATCCTTTAAAGAAAAATTAATACTTATCATCCCAGACTATTTCATAAAATACAAAGGGAAGCAATACTCCCCAACTCATTCTGTGAAGCCAGTATCCACCCTCATATCAAAATCAGGACACAAGAAAAAATAAAACTACATACCAATTTCTCTGATGATCATAGACTGAAAAATCCTCAAAAAATACTTTCAAACTGAACACAAAAACTGGGAATAAAACAAATATACCTCAAAATCATAAAGTGTATATATGACAAACCTACTGCCAACATTATAGTAAATAGAGAAAAAATTAAACATTCCCTCTAAATTCAGGAAAGAGACAAGTGTGTCCACTCTCTCCATGCTTATTCAATATAGTGCTTGAAGTTCTATCCAGAGCAATAAACAAGAAAAAGAAATAAAAGGGGCACAAATAGGGAACATAGAAGTCAAATTATCCCTATTTTCAGATGATGTGACCCTATACTTAAAAGACTCCACAAGAAAACACATAGCTTTGATATGTCCTCTCAGCAAAGGAGCAGGATACAAAATCAATATTCAAAAATCAGTAATATTCCTATATCATAATAACAAATATTATGAGAAAGAAGTGAGAAGGACAATTCCATTCACAATAGCTTCAGAAAAAATAGAATAACCAAGGAACCAAGGAACCTAAAATCTAACCAAGGAACTTAAAGATCTATGCAGTAAAAACTTCAAAACCTTAAAGAAAAAAATTGAAGAAGACACTAGAAGATGGAAAGACCTCCCTTGCTTATGGATTAGAAGAATTAATATTGTGAAAATTGCTCTGCTCTCTGAAAGTAATCTCACATTCAATGCAATTCCCATCAAAATTCTAAAGATATACTTCATGGAAAAAAATTCTTAAAATTTGTATTGAAGTACAAAAGTCCCCAGATAGCCAAATCAATCCTAAGCAGAAAGAGCAATGCAGGAGGCATCACATTACCTGATAATAAATCATATTACAGGGCTGTACTAACAAAAGCAGCTTGGTACTGGCACAAAAACGAACATGAAGATCAAAGGAATAGAAGACCAAGAAATAAACCCATGCAGCTACAGCCACCTGGTCTTTGACAAAGGTGCCAAAACCATACATTGGAGAAAAGATAGCCTCTTCAACAAAATGTGCTGGGAAAATTGGATAACCACATGTAAAAGAGTGAACATAGATCCATATCTCGCACCCTGTAAAAAAAACAATTTTAAATGACTCAAAGATCTTAATGTAAAATCCGAAACTTTGAAATGATTAGAAGAAAATGTAGGGAGTACTCTTCAACACATAGTCATAGGCAAGTGCTTTCCTAAAATGAATCCAATAGCCCAGGAAATAGTACCAGTAATTGACAAATGGAATTACATAAAATCACAAAAGCTTCTGCACAGTAAGAGAAACAATCAGTATAGTAAAAGGAGAGTCATCATGCATTAGACACACCTGAACTTCCATATTCATTGCAGAACTCTTCACAATTTCAAAGACACAGAATAAGCCCAGATGTTCATTAACAGATGAATGGATTAAAGAACCTATATGTGTGTATGGTGTGTGTGTGTGTGTGTGTGTGTGTATAATATATATGTATATATAATATATATGTATATACATATCTTCTGTATGTGTGTATGTGTGTATATATATACATATATATATATATATATATATATATATATATATATCTGTATGTGTGTATATATATATGTTGTTGTTGTTAGGTGCCGTCGAGTCGGTATCCAACTCATAGCGACCCTCTGTACAGCAGGGGAAACACTATTGTCAGTGCTTCTCTGCTGTTCATAGAATTTTCAGTGGCAGATTGATTTTTGGGAGGGGGTCGCCAGGTCCTTCTCCCAAGCCTACAGCTTCTGGTGTTCCCAGGCAGTCTCCCATCCAGGTACTAACCAGGCACGACCCTGCTTAGCTTCCGAGATCTGATGGGATCAGATGCCACAGGGCTACCGCTGCAGGCTATATATATATATATACTGTATGTATGTGTGTATATATAAATATAAATATATATACACACATATATACACACACATATATGTGTCTGTATATATATATATATATATATATATATATATATACATACATATATATACTCACACACATACACACAGATATCAGGTGTGTGTGTATCTATTCACACATAATGGAATATTATTCAACCATAAAAGAAGAATGAAATTATATCATTTTCAGGAAAATGGATGGAACTGGAGATTATCATTTTAAGTGAAATAAGCCAGGCAAAATTCAGAAAGAGAATAACATGTTTTCACTCACATGCAGAAGCTAGGCCTATCTTAAAAGACATACCTAAAGATATAGATAGATTAGGGGGCTGGGGTTTAGTTCAGTTGGTTGACTGCCACTCTGCAGTCTCTGAGCTCCTGAGTTCAATTCCTAGAACCACAAAAACAGGAGAAGGACAAGACAATCCACTCCTGAGGCAATCCTGAAACAATCAGCCATTGAAAACCCTATAAGGGTCTCTATGAGTCAGCTACAACTCGACAGCACCTAATAACAACATAGATAGATAGATAGATAGATAGGTAGATAGATAGATAGACAGATAGACACTTCTATATATCTCTATATAGATATGCTAATGTACATTCTATATATACATCTGTATCTATATAGATAGATTTAGATATAGATATACTGGCCTGCAGCTATAGCCCTGTGGCATCCGATCCCATCAGATCTCGGAAGCTAAGCAGGGTCGGGCCTGGTTAGTACCTGGATGGGAGACCGCCTGGGAACACCAGAAGCTGTAGGCTTGGGAGAAGGACCTGGTAACCTCCTCTCAAAAATCAATCTGCCATTGAAAACCCTATGAATAGCAGAGAAGCACTGACAATATTGTTTCCCCTGTTGTACAGAGGGTCTCTATGAGTTGGACACCAACTCGACGGCACCTAACAACAACAACAATAGATATACTATGTTTCTAAGATTGGAAAATGCAAGGGAACTTATCTGGAGTGGGGAGGTAATTAGTGTAAGGGGATGGGGAGCAAAAATTGCAAAGTGCATGATGCTCTCATATGAAAATCCCATAATGAAACTCATTATACTACATGCATATTAAATAATAAAATAAAAACAGAAATGACAAAACTCTCAGATGAGAATTTAATATTAAGTAAAAGGAATATAACAGGTTATATGTAAAGGTCAATACATCTATTAGTAAAACACATCCATTAATAAAAATAAATTGCCAAACATAGAGTGGGGACAGGGAGACCTATGTTCATAACAGTTAATATGAGAAAAGTGCTGTGCATTTTAGGGGACTTTAATTTTAAATCAAGTGTGGTGGGATATAATAGTCTCATTATACTCTGCACTGTCCAGATAAATATGTGGACTATTGTGGCCAGTCATGGGAGCCACACATGGCAATTTGATAATCTAAAGAGATGTCAGTCTTAACCTAGCGAGATATGTGGGATTTTTTTGACATGTCCCATGTGAGAAGAGGGACAAAAACATTTGGGATCATCCAAGCAGGAGGGGAGAAAGCTTGTGGAGCTATAATTAGTTTATTTGTTGTTGTTGTTGTTTGGTGCCGTCAAATCGGTATCTGACTCATAGCGACCCTCATAGGGTTTTCAATGTCTGACTGTTTCGGGATTGCCTTGGGAGTGGATTGCCAGGTCCTTCTCCCATTTTTGAGGTGCTGGGAATTGAACTCGGGACCTCAGAGATTGCAGCGCAGCGCAGCGCTCTACCCACGGAGCTAAATCCTAGCTTTGAGATGTTAGGAGGACATAAAAGGGACGATTGGGATGGGCAGCACATTATAGTGCCATGGAGATTCTTTCTAACTTTGTGATTCTAACTTTGTGATTTTTTCTTTTTAAGATTCAAAGCTAATACCATTTGAATTGTTTATTTTATTTATATTTTATGAAATCTGGTTTGTTCTCTGGTAGGTAACTTCATGCTTATTCATATTTTCAAATTTCAGCTATATTTTCCTATTAAAATTTTTGAGAATATTCCATGATTTAGCATTTAGAAGTGTCAGTAAATTTGCACAGTGAGTATCCAAAAGTCCTTTGACATTCATATGCTGTCAAAGTGTTTCATTTCTGTTCTCAGAAAGATGAGGGATGTCTCTTTCTCCATTTTTCTGTACCAGGATGTATTTCATTATTCAAAAATTTTACAAAATGCACATATATCTCCCATGCAGATTTTTGGCTGTTTGTGAGTCTTATTGGGGATTTAAATCAGGAAATAGTAGAATAAATAAAAAACAGTCTTTAAGAATAAGTGGGTGAGTAAATTCTTCTAATTAATCCTTTACTTGGGAGGCTAAGGCAAGAGAATCCCTCAAACCCAGGAGTTTGGGGCCATCTTGGGCAACCTGGTGAAACTGTGTCTAACAAAGTAGATCCTTTGGAGGCCCTTAACTGATGAGAACTCCTCTGGACACACATACCCACTCTGTCCATTTTCCTCATCTTCCATACCCTCTTGTTCTCCCATCATGTTTTTTCCTGCCAACACAACAAGGTTTAAGAACCTTGAGACTGCATGTTTTGCTTCTCTAGTATATTTTTCTTCATCTAAATCCCTACACTTAGCATTCAAAAAAATCCATATATTGATGATGTCTGCATTCCTTCATTCCTGGAATCAATCTGATTTTGGTATAGGGTTTGTATTAATAGTAGTGGTCTGCATCACATTTTCTTTAAAGGAACATGGAGATTCACAGGACGACCCAGTTGGAATCCCACCTTAGGGCAATGAGGTAAGCTAGTAGGCCGAGTAACTGAGCAGCCCTAAGAAATGTAAACTCTCATTTCTGGCTGTGGCTTACCTGAACACTATTAATACATATCCAGAATTTAGGCATGTTCATATGACAAAATGTAAAAGGACTTTTGTAACAAAGGGCATTTGCACACTTGTTGAATTTAGTAGCTTATAAGGAATTTTAATTAGTGAAATGGCTATATCATCAGTAATGGTAGAGACAAATCAATTACTTGGCTTCCTAAGGCATCAAAAGTCATCAAAATAAAACCCACTATTCAGATTGATGGGCCAGAATTTTAAGTGTGCTTTGTCCTTGGCTGGGTGCTTGTGCTAGGTGAGGATCACCTTAGCATAAGTGCTGCACAGCTGGCAAGGAAGGTGATGATGATATCTGCCTGTGTTAGAGGCTGGTTATATCTACTAGCAAACCCTCCTAACAAGTCATCACAATCACCTGATATTTCCTTTTGATTACAAGGAATTGAAATGTGGCCAGCATGATTGTATACTTGTGGCTAGATTTTTAATTCTATTTAATTTTAAGGTAGATCAAATTGCCATCTGTGACTCGTGGCTACATGTTGGATAGTATAGCAATTGTCAGAGCTTTCATACCATCAGAAAAGGTACTGAGTGAATGCATTCATTACCCAATGGGCTTTACCAGTACAGATACATCTTTTCTGTGGTTTAGCTGAGTTGGTAGAGTGCTACTGTACACTCTCTGAGGATCCAGGTTCGATCCCCAGCACCACAAAAATGGGATGAAGATGTGGCAATCCACTCCTGAAGCAATCCCAAAATAATCAGACAGTGAAAAGCCTATGAGGTTGCTATGAGTTGGACCTGACTCAGCATCACCTAACAACAACAATGTATTGATTCAAATGGTACTTAGAAGTAATATGGCATCATTTTTGAGAGATATTAATATTATCCTAAAAAGTGAGGAAAAATCAATGTACACCTAAACATTTATAATTAGTAGGAGACCATTCTATGTTCTACACTGGTTTACAGGTCTGACTTACACATATATCATCTATAGTTTTTGTAAGCATTCCAAGAGAGATATTATTTTTTTTTCTGTTTCATGCAGGAGAGGAAACTGTGGTACACAATTTGATATAACAAAGCCAATGCCATGCAGCCAGTAAGTAGTAGAGCCAATATTTGAACCCAGGTAGGGTTCATCATTGATGCATCTCACAATGAGTGTTTCTCATGTGGTATTCTTGTGGTTGTTGTTAGGTCCCATCTAGTCGGAGTCCAACTCATAGCAACCCTATGTACAATAGGAGAACTATTAGTGTCAGTGCTTCTTTGCTACTCCTAGGGTTTTCATTGGCTGATTGTTTTAGTGGAGTGGGTTGCTGGGTCCTTCTCCCAAGCCTAAAGCACCTAGTGTTCCCAGGAAGTCTCCCATCCAAGTACTATCCTGGCCCTACCTTACTTAGCTTCTGAGATTTGAAGGGATTGGATGCCCCTGTGGTACAACTGTAGGCATGTGGTGTTCTAGAACATTTATACTGGGAAATAGAGCAGGGGTCAGGAACATGTGCACTGATAACAGCTGTGTAATTTGACTCTACCTACTTGACAGCACATGACAACAACAACAACAATGAATTTGAGCAAGTTACTTCATATCTCTGATCCTCAATTTTTTCATTTTAATATAGAAATAATGGGCTGGGATTTAGCTAAGTGGGTAGAGCGCTGCGCTGCAGTCTCTGAGGCCCCAAGTTCAATTCCCAGCACCACAAAAAATGGGAGAAGGGCCTGGCAATCCACTCCCAATGCAATCCCGAAACAGTCAGCCACTGAAAACCCTATGAGGGTCGCTATGAGTCGGATACCAACTCGACGGCACCTAACAACAACAACAACAACAATAGAAATAATAAGGGTAACCACGTAACTGGCTTGTTTGAAGGTTAAGTAAGTTAACACAGCCTGGCACATTGTTTGAATTATATGACTTTGCCATTATCATTTTTAATTTGAAAGAGACTGACATTTATGTTAAGATGTTATTTGGAAAGGTGTTAACAGATGACATAGACGTATGCTTTGGGTGTACTTGCCTAGGCAATAAGAGAGTCTCTATTAATTCAGATAATTCAGGAAGAAAAGCCCTGTGTTCAGTTACTTTGTTGTCTCCCTCACTAAGATTAAAAGTTTCAGAGCTCTCATACCCTGGCCAATTCTTCATATCTTTGCTTTTCACGTTGCTCTTAGAGATGTCTCCTTTGGTGTCTTTGATTGGCTTTGAATGGTGAACAGTGACAAGCACCAACACAGCAGGAGAGAGCTGTAAGATTTGCTGTTCTCTCTTCCAGCAGAGAATTATTGCCATGGATACCAGCATCAGAGGGAGACTAGGGAACACTCTTCACTTGCCTCCTGAGTGTCTGACATCTGTTTCTGGCAAGGCCAATAATGAATGTACTGCTAGCTTCATATGAAATGGGAGACTGATCCACACCTGTGTATGTGTGTGTGTGTTTGTTCTGTGTTTTTTCCCTCAGATGGCCTCTACCCAAGATGCCAGGTATGGCCAGAAAGACTCTTCTGACCAGAACTTTGACTACATGTTCAAATTGCTGATCATCGGCAATAGCAGTGTGGGAAAAACATCTTTTCTGTTCCGTTATGCGGATGACTCCTTTACATCTGCTTTTGTCAGCACAGTTGGGATCGATTTCAAAGTAAAAACTGTATTCAAAAATGAAAAGAGAATCAAGCTTCAGATTTGGGTAAGTGGCTTTGAACTGACACGGTCCTTCAGTCTGCGGTATTGGACATGTAAGTGCATAAGGGAAAAACTTTCTGCCTTGTTCTGTCCCCATGGAGTCCATAAGCTTTGATTTCTAGTTTCTTTGCTCAGAACATTCTGTTCCAAAGAGATTCAAGTGTGCCTTTTGAGGGTATGAAGACCGAATTATATCTTTGTCTCAAGCGATACTCCTTAACAGTATGTAGAAGAAAAGAAATCCAAATTTCCTTGGCAGTGGGAGGAGCACTCAGTGAGAAATCTGGCTCTGCCTTACATGGTCTGTGTGACCTTGAACAGGTCTGTGCATCCTTCTGTGGACATTTTTGTAATTTATAGAACAGGCAATGTAGATTTGGCTTTTTAGGTCATGAGAAGCAGCTTGCCCTGGACATTTTAAAAGAGAAAATAAACAACCAAAGATAGAGAAAGCTAGAATTAGTTTCTTCATAAAACCTTAGACCAAGCTTTGAATGTGTTTTTTTAATACTTCACAGACTTTGTGTTTCAGCTCTAAAAGCTTTGTTTTTATACTCATATGAAATGAAAAAAAAACAAACAAAAATATTAATTAGAAGGTTCCCTACAAGTGTTGAGACCATTTGGTTAGCTTTCTGTCTCTCCTCACTGTCTGAAGAAGATCAGCAGTTTCTTAAATAGGTTGTTGACATAAATTTGGAAAACTGGAAAGGAAGAAACAGAAGGCAAAAATATATATGAGTAAAAGGTCCAACATAACATAAGAGATAAAGTAACAAAAATACTGGTGACACCAAGAGAGATTTCTGTAGCAAATATTTTATGGATATACAGTGTATAAAGATGGAATGTTTCTGGAGTCGATTTTGGCCTCTTTTCCTGTTTACTTGTACCTCTGCTACTCAAATTAATTCAAGTTGTAAATAGGCTTTTCCTAAGAGGTATCTTCTGCCTTCTTATGAGACATTTATAACAGCTTCTACCATGTGGTGCTGGTGCTGGGATTGATCATTAGAACTTATGGTAAGCCTTCTTTCTTAAATATGGACAGCTAAAAGAAAGAAAAATCCCAGAGTGTGGCATTTAAACTTTTTAAATAGAAGAGGCCTTTATTAACATATTGATATAAACTGAATGACCTTTAAACATCTTAAAGGTCTTAGTATTAAAATTTAAAGATTCAGGTATATACATATATAGGGATCCTTTTAGGCAACTTACAAGAGATTGTTTCTGTTTTCCTTATTCTAACCTCTGGAGCCTTCCTAGTCTAGCCAGAACTCATGTAAGAACTTGGACAATTAGTCCCAGTTTGAGCATTTTCAGTGTTCGACCATTCACAATGTAGACAACAGTCACACACCCCTGTGCATGGAAATAGAAAGAATTGTGGCCATTCCTTCATTGGTTCATTCTTTTCCTTCTGAGCTTCAGGAAACTGTCATATGATAAATTTCATATACAAGTTCATGAAAGCTTCCTTACCTCTCAAAGGCTTTGGTGGATTGCAAATTAAGTTGATTTGGTCACCACACAGCTCTTAATTTCATGTCAGTATTCTTTCTGTTAATAATTATCATTGTTATGGTTCTCAAATCAAAAATTTTCAACATTTCAGAGATTCTATATGTTTGGACTAATTCTTTTACTCTTTATGTGTGCTTATGGCATTGAGAATATATTGGAAGAGAAATTTATGATAGCTTTCCGCTTTAATTATAGAAAAAATATTGCTGAGCTGGGACCTATAATATTTTACTTCTATTATAAGATTTGCACTAAATTAGAGTTTGAGTTTGGGCTTGAGAAAGGCAATGTGAAATTGATTTCTTCCCAAGAACAAGATTGAAAATAATATGATATTCATTTCTGAGAAGACTATTACCTCTATTTTCAATGTCTAGATCAGTAATATATGAAAACTGAGGGTTAGAGAAATATTTATAAATTGAAGAATACTAGCAATTATTGAAATTAGACTATCTGGATAGTCAGGTATTACAGTGTGGTTCCCCTTGATAAATGACACTCTCTTTTGCTTGAAGAAAGGATAGGATATCCTCTTTCTTTGGCTGTACACTATTCAAGTCCAAAACTCAGGATTGATTCTAACTAATAGAAGGCTTAGCTTGCAAAGTATACTACTTGATTAGAGAATACAGTTTTAAAATATGCATGGGTAGGATGACAGAGGGGATTACTCTTTCCTTAAAAACTAGAACAAAATTTTATGGTTTTTACTTTTTCTTTTTCCCATTCTCACTACTCCCCAGTCTTTGTCTTTTGTTCTCTTGTACCTTCCTTCCATTTTTCCCTCCTATTTCTGAGCTCTGGCCGGGCAGAGTTATGAGAAACTCACCCTTGGAGTGTTCAGATACTAGGGCTGTTCCCAGAGTTGTGGCACTGGGCAAGGGTGTCAGGCAAGGGGTCAAGTGTGGCTGTTCTCTGGTCCAATGTCCACTTGCTGGGCCTCGTGCTCTTGGTCAGATCTGTGCCTGTCTCCAGAAAAGAAGTCATTTCCATTTCACAAAGGTGCCATCTGTTTGTCAATAATTTGCCTACTGCTTTGCATACATACTTTGCATACTTTGCATAAGGGGATTCTGATTTATACAGCAACTACATATATAAGCAATAACTGTGACCAAATTTAATGAAGGAGATGGTGATACCCTACCAGGGAAGTGGGATAAAGCTGTACTTCCATGGAGGAGGCCTAGAAGAAGAGGATATTTTAAAGGTGCTTTGTTATATTTAGGTGCAGCAAGGCCAACAGATCAGTGCTGACCCATAAAGTAGGCACCTTATCTTTATATGCATTTTAGAATTTATTTTTTTCATAACTCAAGAAAGGAAGGTAGTATTTGAACCCTATCTTATAGAGAAGGAAAAAGAGAGTCAGAAAGACAATGCAATTTGCCCAAGCTCACCGCTAAGATACATTAGTGCAGTATTCCAACCGAGGTTCTGCATCCCAAGGTCCATGTACTTGACCACACAGTATAAATGAGACCCAGGGAGGCCAAGATTTGTCTGAATCTTCAGGAGATTTTTACAAGGAGATACAAAGTTAAATTTAGCCTATCTTAATCCCTAACAGATACTTTCTTCATACTATGTAATTGCTCATTATCTTTCAGTTTTCCCTTATTACCTGTTCCAAGAAATTATTTATAGTTACAGAAAAACATAAGTTGTTTTCCTTGGAATTTACTATTTGCCAGCAGGAGCACTTTGTGCATTATCTGTTTTATGTTTTAAACACATAGATATGCCCAGTAGGAGAGACTGGAAGACATTCCACTGACTTCTTCCTGCACATTTCTCGAATGCCTCTTTCCACTGTTGGGGAGTGAGCATATAACCAGGAGGGTGTGGAGGAAAGAGTCTGAGCAAAATGGAATGAATGCCTGCAGGAAAGCATTCCTGCACGTACTCTGCATTCAGTGTTCATTTAGCTCAGTCATCTTGCCCATTGATTTCAGGATGGTGTCCAAGTCCTCTAGTCTATTTATAAGGAGCCAACATGCTCTGCCCAGGCAAGATCCTTGAGAGAATCACTGAAGCCAGTGACAGCTGCCAAGGCCATTCTCAGTGCTGTCATTTGTATGCTCTTTTCTCCATCACATTTCTTCTAACTTAGCATCTGCTTCTCTTGAGAGATTGAGAAAGGCAAGCTTTCGTTTCCCTCCTAAAAGGAAACTGTGTGCAAAATGTCAAGATGCATGAAACCATCTACTCTGTCAGGTGGCTAAAAGAAGCCAACTACGTATTAACCACTCTTCCCAGCATTGACAAGATACAAAAGGTCGTAAAGATTCTGCTCCTGGCCTAATCAAGTTCACCAGCTATGTGGGAAGACACGAACACAACAGTGGTAGAAAGGATCACCTGACAGATCAGTTACCATACTCTTCCAAGTGGCAGAGTATCCTAATAGCTGGAGCAGGGACATTGGAGTGTGGTAATCCAGGGTTCAAATGCCACCTCTGAATCTCATTAGCTGGGTGACCTCAACGCTTAACATCCCTCTGCCTCATTTGTGAAATGGGAGAAAATAATACCTACCACCTTGGCTGCTAAGTTTTTTATACTAATTGTTAGCTCAATACTCTGCATGTAATAAGCACTCAGTAAATGTTAGTTTTCTTCTTTTCTACAAATAATATACCATTATTCAGACTTCTGTGCTCAAGTTAGTAATTTAACTACATCAAATACTTGTTGAGTTCCTGCTGTGTGCCAGGAACTGTGGCAAGTGCTAAGGATACAAGAGTGAAAGCTGCAAGGGATCCCCCATAAGAAGCCAACCACCTGATGGGGCATAGAATCCCACCTGTTGTTGGAAATGATCCAGGAGACCTGAGCTCAGGATACATAGGAAAGATGTCTAACTCAGCCTTGGGGACTTGAGAATACGTACTGGTGGCATCTTTATCTGAGCTGAGGACTAATAAATGAAAAGGATTTATTTGTTCATTCATTCAACCAATCAGCATTTATTGAATTTTTACTACATGCAAGATCCCCATAAAGGAATTTGACATGCAAGTAAATATACAAAAATATGGATTATAAGTGCTGTGGAGAAATAATCAGAGCGCTCTGGTAATTGAGAAACAACAGCAGAAGAACAGCTATTTTGGTGAGATGATCAAGGAGGGTTTATATGAGATGATCACTGAGCTGATACCTGGAGGAGGAGGAGGAGGAGCCAGGTGTTTGTAGAATAGAGGTGAACTTTTCCTGTGAAAGGAGAGAGAGAGGCTTTGTTTTTGTTTTTCTATAATAGCTTCATATAGAACATTAATTGCCTGATGTTTGTTTATCAAATCCTACCTTTCCTCCCATTTTGCCCTCAATTTAAGCAGGGGTGGATTTAGACTACCTGGGCCCAAAGCATTTGCAATGTGCTAATTCTCATTAAGGAAAAATATGCAAAAATATTTTAGCAAAACTTTAGCAAAAGTTCAGAAAGGAGACAACGAGGTGAACACATTGCTGGGGATGTAGAAGGAACTGAAAGCTCAGTCTTTAATCAGCTTCTTGGTAATTCACCTATACTTTCAGGGACTTTCTCTGCATAGCTATAGGGGATGAAAGGCATTTTATGAGTGATAAACAGTAGTTAACAATGAGTAAAAGCAGGAATATACTGTGGGAGTGTGCATGCAAGGATGTCAAGGCAATGTGATAAAGAATGGGATTGGGGCTGGAGACTGGACTTGGGCCCTTCCTCTGTAGCCTCGGGGAAAATGATGAATCAGTTCTCTGATCTGTAAAATGAAGGATAAGGATTCACTAAAATAAATAAATGAATAAATAAAAACTAGAAGCAATAATTGGCATTCAGTGGTCTATTATGTGCCAAGTAGAGTTGTATAAGCTTTATGAAGGGTAAGCAAACTAAGCCTCACAAAAACTCTGAGATAGATGCTACTCTTTATCTTCAGTTGAGAAATAAGGAAACTGAGGTGGGGGGAGTGAATACCATGCCCAAGGTCATATAGCTAAACAGTGTCAGCAGATCTGAGCAGGAGCCCCAGCTTTGGCACATTATCACTTAACCCATTTTGCTGCCCCTTTCTCTGTAGTGATTGTTTTTTGAGGAAGTGCCCCAGATGAGGCTCTGTGCTTCTTTTATTTTTAATGCTTACAACAACTCTGAAATGTTGGTATTAGTATTGGTTTTTTGAAAGATATGAGGAAGCAAAGACTCAAAGAGGTTAAATGATTTCCTTGTGGTCACATAGTTCTTTCCACCATGTTTACAGTAAGATTAACCTGTGTAGCTCTGATTAAAATTAATAATCAGGAAGTGCCAGCAATAAAAAAAAAACCCTCCAGAAATGTATATAGTAAAAATGCACAAATCACAGCATCATATTCCATCCAGGTTGATAACCTTCATGATGCTCCAGCTAGTTGAGTTCCTATAAGATATCTATCTGAAGACTGCTAAGTGCTCTCAAACCTTGTAAAAATTGGAATATCATTTCAGTTATAGGGAGTGGAAATTCTGCATAACTAATGTGTCACATGATTGAAGCTTTAAATTGCCAAAATTTAAAATGAGAAATATTTGAATAAAAATCCTTCCACTTACCATGTGTTGCACCTTTATTTACCATAGAAGAATTTTGTGTGTGTGTGGTCCTGGGAGTTGAACCCACGGTCTTACACTTTCATTCTTTGCAAGTGGTGTACCATTGAGCCTCAGCACCCCCCCTTTTTTGTTTTGTTTTGTTTTTTCACTTTTTGAGACAGGGTCTCCCTAAATTACGCAGACTGCCTCTGGTATCAAACTTTCGATCCTCCTGCCTCTGCCTCCCAAGTTGCTGGGATTACAGGTATGTGCAACTGCAGCTGGCAAGAAATTTACTTTTTAAAGTACATGAGAGATAAGCCCACTTGACTATCAGGATTATCAGAATGAGTAAATCCTAGGGGCTGACTTTTCTACTTAGTGATTGTCCAGATTTTTTTTTTTTTTTTTTTTGTATTCTTATGTCTACTTATGGCTGCAGCTGTACCACCCTGGTGTCCAATCCCTTCATTTCTCAGAAGCTAAGCAGAGTTGTGCCTGGTTAGTACTTGGGTAGGAAACCACCTGGGAAAACCAGGTGCTGTAGGCTTGGGAGAAGGAATCGGCATCCTACTCTCCACAAAATAAAAAACAAACCAAAAACCCAAAAAACAATCAGCCCTTGAAAACTTTATGAATAGCAGAGAAGCATGGACAATAGTGCTGGCCATGGCACAGTGCCGTGCCAGGTAGTGTTTCGTCTGTTGTGCATAAGGTCACTATGAGTCAGTCCCAGCTCCACGGCACCTAACAACAACATGTCTGCTTATATATTTTTCTTTTCTTTCTTTAGTGTTAGACTGTCCCCTTTCATGTCTCTAGCTATATCCATCTCTTATTCTAAGTTTAACTTCTATTATATTGTTTACTTATAAACCAAATTCCTTGTCATTGTTAGCCAAATTAAAAGGGACAATAGTTCAGAGTATGAGAATCTTTTCTTTATTAGTATGTATGAGCTTTGCTACATGGATACTATAAAGTGTAATTTGGCCTTACAGAAGCCTCCTTTTGCTACTGTATTGTATTCTGCATGTATTTACCAACCAAAATGACATTAGACCTATTCTAGATTTACTTGAATCTGAATTCCCCTATTCAGTCACATCATGTGGTTGTGAAAACTGGACATTGAATAAGAGAGACAGGAGAAGAACTGATGCTTTTGAGTTATGGTGCTGGAGATGAATATTGAATATACCACAGGCTGCAAAAAGAACCAATAGATCTGTCCTATAAGATGTGCAACTAGAGTGCTCCTTGGAATCTAGGTTGGCTATACTGTGTCTGTGGATTTTGGATATGTTGTCAGAGGGACCAATTCCTAAAGAAGAACATGTTTGAGAGAGTAGCAGGTCAATGAAAAAAAGGAAGACCCTCAATTCAATGGATTGATGGTGCCTGCAACAATGGACCTAAACATAAAAAAAGATTGTGTGCCTGGCACAGAATGGGAGAGTGTTTCCTTCTGTTGTACATAGGGTCACTATTAGTTGGACTTGACTTGAGGACACCTAATTACAACAAAATACCCCTAAGACAAAAATATCACACAGTGATTTTGTTATTAAGAATAGGCTCCAAAGCCAGGGTTTTAGGGTTCAAATCTCTGTTTTATTAACTTTCACAAGTTAATTAATTTTCTCATGCCTCAGTTTTTTTATCTGTAAACTGGGGACAATAATAATGCTTTGCTCATATTGTTATTATAAAGGTTAAGTAAGCTGATATTTATAAGTTCTCAGTATATTACCTGACATATAATAAGTGCTCACTAACAACAAAGTTATTATTGTTTCTTACAAATTTTATTTTACTAGTATGAATCTCATTCATCTAACTCCATACTTTCTTGAACTACAAATGGACATTTTTGGCCATGAATTTCCAGTATTAATGCATGTAGACATTTATCTGAGAGATTTCAGTTTTTATATTTTGATGTAATAATGCAATACATGAGTATAACTATGTGGTAAAAGATCTTCTGGACACCATGTTTCTCTCAGCAGCTGCAGGTGAATTCTCCTATGCCCAAGTGTTAGTCTGCTGTGCTGTTGAGGTGTTTCCTGGTTTTTTGGAGCCATCTGTGCATTTAAATAGAGTCATCAGCTGCACGAGAAAGGCAAACCTATATAGCTTGTTTGTTATATGCTCATAAAATTGATGTTCTGCCCTAGTACCAAACAATTATAAATCATTGGATCCATAGCCAGCTGTTACTGAAATGCTGGGATATGATTTCCTCAGGATGCTGCCTAGCGACTCTGGCAGTTTCTGTTCTAATATGTGAGCTGAGCTATATCTGTGCCACTTGGTGGCACATATATCAAGTCTCTTGTTGGTATTTTTCTACTGATTTGTTTAAAGTTATGCAGAACTGACTGGTTGTTCTGGGATTGTATAAACACAGCATAAATTGTGATACAAATTAAGCACTTAATTACTCCATAACCTTTTTATTTCTTAAGTCAGATTTAGGGACAAAGCATACTTATTTCCCCATCTGGATAGGGAGAAAGTAATATTAAAACTCACAGGTATGCTGAGGATAGTTATCCTCAATAGCAACAATATTTTTTCCCTTCTGCTTTTACTGACATAACACTAATTTCGCTAGTCCTAAATGTTGTCATTTTGGCAGGTCAACCAGCAAGATAAAAGAGAGAGCAAATGTGAGCATCTGTTGCTGCAAATCACTTTGCTAAAGCTGATGATGGATAGGAATAAATGGAATGCAGGTGAAGACCTTCATGAAGTTTATGATATTTGAAAGCAATGAATCAAGTTTAGAGTACTTGTAAAGCATTATAGGCAAAAATAATAAAGTATAAACTAAATACAAGAGTACATAGGAAATGAAAAGTTAAAAGAATCAAAATAGATAACATATCGAAAAGCTGTTTTCGAGAGAGACAGGGTAATTTAGGAGAGTTTAGTACTTTTACAAAGGTGTGTTTAGGGTTAGGGAAGCAATCATGGATGGTGCAGACCCCAGAGAGTCATTGCCATGCAGACATCAGGGAGTCAGTGTGGCCTGCTTAGACTGAAGCAAATGAGGAAGGAACAGTTACAGGGGCCAGGAGGGAACTCTACCTGCAACAGTAGCAGAGGGACATTAGATGAGTCCCTTGACCTTTTCAAACACAGCCAATTAATGACTAAATGGGAAAGAGGCCATGGGAATAAATTCCCATGCCTCTCCTTCGTCCCACCCTCAGATATCTTGCCTCTTCCTCTCATAGACTGAATGCACCTGTAGGATAGCCCTAAAGGAGTAGGGTACTGGTCCTTTCTTACTATTCACAAGTTAGCCTCCTGGAGCAAAGACTAAGATGGGATTGAGTAAAGAGTGGGTTTGGAAGGCAAAAGGAACATACTCAACACAACAAAAATGGTATTTATCATTAATGTTTTCTGTGTAAAAGTTCAGTTATTAAATAAGTCCAAGTACCCATTTTGTTATTGTTTTTAGGTGCTATCAAGTTGGATCCAACTTGTATGCATCCCATGTACAAAAGAATTAAACACTTCATGATTGTGTGTCAGGCATATGGTTTTCTTTTTTTGTTTAAGCCCATTGTTGCAGTAACCATGTCAAGCCATCTAGTTGAGGATGTCCTTTTTTTGTTGGCCCACCACTCTCTGAAACATGATGTCCTTATCCAGGGACTGGTCCCTCCTGACTGCATTTGAAAATATGTCAGATGCAGTCTAGCCATCCTTGTAAGCATTCTGGTTGCACCACTTCTAGAATGGACATGTTGTTTCTTTTAGCAGTCCATGGTATACTCAATATTCACCTCTAGCACCATTATTCAAAAGCATCAGTTCCTCTTCTGTCTCCCTTATTCAATGTCCAGCTTTCACAAGCATAAGATGTGAATGAAAATACCATGTTATGAGTCAGGTGCACCTTCGTTTTCTTTGTAATCTCTTTCAACACTCTAAAGAGACCTCTTGCAACAGCTTTTCACAATGCAATATATCTTTTTTTGTTTTGTTTTGTTTTGTTTTTTTCAATACTGGGGGTTGAACCCAAGCCCTCATGCTTGCTGTACCACTGTGCTGTACCCCCCAGCAAGTGCTGTACCACTGAGCTGTACCCCCAGACCATTTTTTTCACTTTCTATTTTGAGACAGGGTCTTGTTAAATTATTCAGACTGCCTCGGGTCTCAAACTTGTGATCCTCTTGCCTCTTCCCCCCCGCCCATCATTGGGATTACTAGTGTGAGCCCCCACATGTGGCTATGTCTTTTAATTTCTTGGCTGCTGCTTCCATGGGTATTGATTGTGGAAACAAGTAAAACAAAATCTTGGGCAACCTCAATCTTTTCTCCATTTATCATGAAGTTGCTTACTGACCCAGTTGTAAGGATTTTATTTTCTTAATGTTGAGGTGCAGTCCATACTGAAGGCTGCATGATTTGATCTCCATTAGTAAATGTTTCAAATCCTCTTCAGTTTGAGCAAGCAATGTTGTATTATATCCATAATGCAGGTTGTTCATGAGTCTTCCTTCAATCCTGATTCCATGTTTTTCTTCACAAAGCCCAGGTTCTTGGATTATTTGCTCAGCATAGAGATCAAAAAGGTAAAGTGAAAGGATACAGTCCTGTAGTATATCTTTCCTGACTTTAAACCAAGCAGTGTTTCCTTGTGCTATTCAAGTAACTGCCTCCTGGTCCATGTACAGATTCCTCATGTGTACTCTGGCATTCCCATTCTTCACAATGTTGTTGTTGCAATACTATCCATAATTTGTTGTAATCCACACAGCCAAATTTCTTTGCATAGTCAATAAACACAGACATTTTTCTGGTATTCTCTGCTTTTGGCCAATATCCATCTGATGTCAGCAATGATGTCCCTGGTTCCATGCCCTCTTTTGAATCTGGCTTGATTTTCTGGCACTTTCCTGTCAATATACTACTGCAGTTGCTTTTGAATGATCTTTAGCAAAATTTTACTTCCGTGGGATATTGATATCATTCCATAATTTCTGCATTGAGTTGGATCCACTTTCTTGGGTATAAGCACAAATATGGTTAACTGGCCTTCTTTGTAGAAGTATGGGTATTATTCTATCACTGACAGCATTGTACTTCAGGGCAGATCTTGAGATGTCTTTTTGGATGATGAATGCAACCCTATTTCTCTTTATCTTTTCCAGCATAGAAGACCATATGATTATCTAATTCAAAATGGCCAATTCCAGTCCATTTTAACTCAGTGATGCCTAGAATGTCAATGTTTATGCATTCTGTTTCATTTTTGATGATATATAATTTTCGTAGATTCACATTGTGTACATTCTATATTCTAGTTATTAGTGGATCTTTACAGTTGTTTATTCTCATTTTGAGTCATGCCACATCAGCAAAGAGAGGTCCGTGGGGCTTTACTTCTTTCCCATTATTAATATCAACTGTACCTCGGGAATGTAACTCTTCTCTAGTCGTCTTTTGAATGTCTTCCAACTTGGGTGACTCATTTTCTGGCATTATATCTGACAGTGTTTCTCTGCTGTTCATGGTTTTCAATGGCTAATTGTTTCAGGATTGGTCTGTTGAGTACTTCTCCTTGGTCTGTCTTAGTCTGGAAGTCTGTCTTAGCTGAAACCTATTCACCATGGGTGATCCTGCTGGTATCTGAAATACTAGTGGCATAGCTTTCAGTATCACAGCAACACACAACCCTCCACAGTTGGGCAAACAGATAAGTGGGGGAAATAGCCATTTTAGGGATGTTAAATCATAGATATTATATGGAATTCTCTCCTTATATTGATATATCTGGTAATTTGAAGAATATGATGAATTTTACACTTTTATTTTGTCTTTATTTGCTGTCTATATGATCCTCCCTAACTTCTAGCAGAAATTCATTAAATAATTCTATTGAAGCCTTAAGATATCATTGTTGGCACTATGAATATATACATAGCCATTAATATCTGCTTCATAAGGGCACAAATTAATTTTTACACAAGACTGAGTGAAGGATTATATGAAAAAAGTTAAAAACAGTGACTAAAGTCCTTGGACCTTCTCTGAGATGCTCCAGCATCCTCTGAAAGGGGAAAACAAACCTGAGAACTTCAGCAACAAAAATCTTGAGACTTATGATTGTATCCCAGAGGCCAGCAGAGCCTAGATTGTGTGAATGGGGGTTCAGAACTGGCCTTCTGCCCAGCCAGGCTAACTACATTCCCTGCTACATGATCAATGTTCCCAAACACCATACTCTGACTGGCACCGGCCTCTGATGAACGTGTCCTTAGAGGAAGAGTAGACAATGCTTTTTTTCATAGAACTAAATTTATTACATTTCACAAAATATTTTAAATTTAAATAACATTATTTATTATAATTAATTTCTTCTTATCCTTTTGTTAACCTGATAGATGGTTGATTTCTTTTTCTCCCCCTGTAGTACTGCAAGGTTGAACCCAAGGTCTCATAAGCTTTGCAATTGCTCTACCACTGAGCTGCACCTCACAGCCCAGTTTTTATTTTTTGTTTGAGACAGGATCTCATTAAGTTATGCAGGCTGCCTCAGGTGTTGAAATTGTGGTCCTCCTGCTGCTGCCTCTGCTTCCAGAGATACTGGGATTAAAGCTTGCGCCACTGCACCCAAGTAGGTGATAGATATTTTAAAGCCTTTCTCAGAGGGAAAAATGGTAATTCTCTGTCAATGACGCATTTGAATTTATTTATTATTAACGTTATTTAGTCTTGGAAGTCTAAATGTCTAGAAGCATAGAGAATTTAAAACTATTGACCCCTCAGGGCTGGACAGTTTGGAGTAAACAGTCAGAGAGCCTTGCTGTGGCTGTGTTTTAGTCAAACAATCCCTGGCACAGCTTTGCCATAAAGCACCAGATATTTGTGAATGACAGAATACTAGTGTCTGGATCTAGGGATCCATGTACCTTTTTTCCCAACTTTATAAGTTTAATTGATAATTTTATATAATTTGAAGTAATAATAAAAATTACAATAATTATAAAATACACAATAACCCTTTAAGTTCCATATGTCCAACTCATTTTCACAGAATGCTTTATTGATTCTTGCTGAACCCTTTTCTCCATAGTCAACCTATGGTTGCAATTCAATTATGGTTTAAGGAGTGGAGTCATTTCCAAATAACAATAGAGACAATGGGTTTTTAAGTTTTCAGTCTTTCATTGACTTACAGGGTAATAACACACAAGCAAGCATGGACATAAACAATGACCAGTCAGATGAGAATAAGCTTGGCTGTGGCAAGAGTCAGTCACCATTATTTGCATTTTGGCAGAGATTTAAAAACAGCCAGTGAGTGAGAAGTGAAGTAGCTCTGCAATGGAAAAGGAGATTCCTTTGATGTGCCCTAATTGGGGGCTGTTGGCATGGAGAAGCGAGAGGAGGGCTAACTTGGAGACGGGCATCCTATGTGATTGGTGAGGGGTACATGTTTGGCTTTCTTTACTTGGCCCTAAGTTGGAAGTGAAACAAAAATTAAGGAGGCAGCCAGTTATTAAGCAAGTCTTGGCCCATTTGGGCCAAGATTGTTTGTTACAGAAAGTGTTGTACCAATACCTGGACTTTCAATGGGGAGAATATTTTGGCTTCCTGTAAGTCTTACTTCTAACAGACTGGCTTTCTGGGTTGTCTATTGTAGGTAAGGAGGTTGGTGTTCTGGGCAGGTTGTTGCAGATTGTGGGTCAAAGTTCTTTTTTTTTTCCCCTTCTAGTACTATGGGGCTGAACCCATGGACTTGTGCATACTTTGCAAGCACCCTGCTAGTGATCTGCACCCCTAGTACTTTTTTTATTTTTTATTTGAGACAGGGTCTTGCTAAATTACATAAGCTGACTCTGACCTCAAACTTGTGATCGTCTTGCCTCTGCCTCCTGAGTTGCTGGGATTACATTGCACAGACCACTGTGTTCAGCCCACAGTTCAATTTTTATGTTTGGTCTAGCCCTTGTCCATTTGGATATTAAGTTTCTCACTAGTGAGCCAAACACAAGGGTGACTCAAATCAGTGAGAGTAAGCACAAGGAAAAGTAATGGGTTTTAAGCACTTGATAGTTTGACTCAGGCAAATTATTTAACTGTGTTATGTCTTCTATTTTGTTTTCAATAAAATGAGGACAATAATATTTGCCTTTCATGGTTGTTTTCAGAAATAACATAATATGTGTAATGTTAGTTTCTTTTAGTATTCCCATACTTTTTGGGCACATTTATATCCATAAAAAATTTTGATGACACAGAAGACTTCTTTGTGTATATGAATTATAACTATTGATGCAACTATTGATATTAATGTATAAGAAATTAAAACTGAAAAAAATATTTATTTATTTATTTTGCAGTATGAGGAGGTTGAACCCAGGGCCTCACACAGACTTTGCAAGTGCTCTACTACCGAGCTGTACCTCCAGCCCATTTTTCACTCTTTTATCTTGAGACGGGTCTCACTAAGTTATGCAGGCTGCCCCTGGTGTCAAAATTGTGATTCTCCTGCCTCTGCCTCTGGAATCACTGGAATTACAGACATGAGCCAGTGTGCCTAGCAAAAATAAATAAATAAATAAATTTTATGTTTTTATTTTTTAAGAATAATTCAATTTTATTTTTCCCAGTACTAGGGAGCAGAACCCAGGGTCTTGCAAATACTTTGCAAATGCTCAACCACTGAACTGCATCTTCAGCCCCTTTTAAATTTTTTTATCTTAAGACAAGGTCTCACTAGGCTTTGCAGGCTTCCCCTGGTCTCACACTTGTTATTCTCCTTCCAGTGCCCAGTCCTAGGGTACTGGAATGCACCACTGTGCCTAATCTGAAAAAATATTTAACATACCTTCTAGCTCATTTAAAATAACAACAATAAACCCATTGCTTATGAAAAACAACTGCATTTTGAAATCAATAAGATCAGTAAGAAGAGTGGTATTATTTTACAGTTAAAAAATCTCTAATGAATGGATTAATAGAGGGAAACTGGATTTTTAAATCTTCCTCATTCAATCAGTTGCTGTATCATGGGTCATGTAACTACTGAAAAACTGTATTGTATACCCAGAATGAGAATGGAAAAGGCAAATAATAACTTCTTAATATTGGGAAGTAGTTTTGACTTAGAGCAAGGGCACTCAAAATATGGGTTTAGGGCCCCTCAGACCATATTTTGAGTGCCCTTGCTCTAAGTCATACACTTTGTATTGAAATGCATTATGAATAGTGTTTGCAGAAGATTCCATCAGTGTTTGCACATATCACAAGGGCACTTCTTTACAGAGAGCCCTTGTCATCACTGACTAGAAAGCTGCAATAGCTGGCCAAACAAAACAGGAGATCTTAGAATAGGTGGCTTTCTTGGAAGCCAGATTTGATGTTCAGAGGATAAAGTGCAAATATTAGGAACAAGGACTGAACCAGAGGATGTTTTTATTTGTTGACAGTGTCCGAGTGAGACAATGAATCAGTGAAAGCACAAGAGCACACCCTTTATACCTAGCTATTATCAACAGCATGGCAATGGCAAGTGCCAAAGACTAAAAAGTAAAGCCTTTGGCTCAAATTGTGTTCACTGGAGTGATAGTCTTCCCAGTTCTGGGAAGAGGGGCAGGTGATAAGTATGAATTCTCCTTTTCTCAACTCAACTTAGTTTACACACTGAGCAACTGAGTGGAGATGCCAGAGTTTCCTGGTAAAATTCTGAGATGAGCATAGCTACTAACAATAGGATCCTGAAATCCTAGTCTTTTAAAGTTTATCACAAGCTGAATGTTGGTTTACATGAAATTATGCATGATGGGTAGACTAGCATCTCGGATATTCTGGTGGTATTCAAATTTTAAAACAGTGTCTTGTTAACAAAAGAAATGGGAGTGAGCTTTTAGCGGCAAGCTGAATGGTGGGGTCACCTTCCCTGGACTCTTCACATTAGACCACCTGTGTGGAAGGCTGGCCCAGACTCCTAAGGCATATTATTGACACTTTACCATAGATGAGGAGGAAGAATGGTCTGATAGAAATTATTTCATTTTAATTAAGCCAATAGCTCTCTTCCCCTACTCCTCTCCTCTTCCTCCTCTTCCTCCTCCCCCTCCCCCTCCTCCTTGTCTCCTCCTCCTCCTCTTCCTCTTCCTCCTTCTCACTCCTCCTCTTCCTCTTTCTCCTCCTCCTTCTCCTCCTCCTCCTCCTTCTTCTTCTTTCCTTTTCCCTCTCCCTCTCCCTCCCTCTCTCTCTTTCTCTGGCTTTTTGGTACTCAGCATTGAATCTAGGGCCTTTTGAATGCAAGGCAAGCACTCTACCACTGAGCTTCCCCATTTCCCAACCTCTTATCCTTCCATTTTTAAAAAGATTCAGAAAAGTGCAAAATCTTTTTTCCTCCTCTCCAAATTTCACAAAGCAATTAACCTCCAGGTCAAGACAAAAGTGAATGGATTTAATGCCTACCCCTAATTTGTGACAAATTCATAATCAGTTGGAAACAAGCGAGTGAGAATTAGAAGCATTTTTCTCATTTTGCTGTACAGCTAACTTCTGTGAATGCTGTAATGAGGTCTGGAGCTGCGGTTTTGAAAGTTAAATACTAAATTGGGTTTTGTAATGGCATAGATACAAAAGGATGAAAGCAGATATTACAGGAGAGAGTCTTCTTACTTAAGCATCAGTGACCATCAAGACTTGCTGAAACCTTTTAGCATGACCTTGATCATGACACAAGACTCTGTGGTTAGGGAGCACTTAAATTTTCAGATGTGTTTATTTCAGAATGGGAGGGCAATTCATGTTTGAAGGTAACATTGTTTCCCAGAAGAATTTCTGGTCAATGAGTTTAGCAAAGACACTATGGCCTCTCCACATATCAAGTATCTTGTACAAACCATTTGGGGAATTTGTTAAAAATGCGGCTTTTGAGCCTTATCCCAGTCATGCTGAATCAGAATCTCCACGTGAACAGAACTGTGGAATCTGAATTTCTAATAAGCCTCCAAGGTGATAACCGCCCTTCTGAGGAACAGGGTTCAGGTACTTCTCATTGCTCCTGTCTCATTATACCTGCTCACCTTGAGCTGAAGGTAAGCCTATTTTAGTCTAATCTGGGGAGGGGCAGACTAAAGCACTGATTTCGGGAGCCAGAGCACAGCCTTTGGCCCACATGTAGCTGCTGACTGGAGCCCTATTATTTGGAATAGCCTGGGACAAAGGGCGTGTATGCCTGGAAGTATAGCATCCAAGCTTCACAACTTCCCACATGTTCTGTCTGACATAGGGTCTATTTGATCCTTCATCCCCCTCTCTGCTTTCCCTACCAGGCTGTCATCCTTCTCTTCCTTCAATACTGAATACACTTCTACTTCCTACTGGATGCTAACTTTTGATTTCTTTTTGTCATTGTGGTTTTTCCTATTTTCTATATTCTTAGATATTGAGGTCCAGAAGCATATTGCCTTCATTCTCCTTTGGCTCAGTTTTCTATTACATGTTGAAGAATATGCCATGAACAAAAAAGGGGAGTTTCCAGTACAATCTCTACCTCAATCAAAAAGAAGTTTGTTTCCTCCAGCTCTGACGCTTGCCACAGTGGTTCTCATTTTTTTAAAAGTCATGGCAACATGCCTTCAAAATCCCAATGACTAGATGAAACTTGCCTCTCATAAACAGGGTAGAATAGAAGCCCGTATTAACATGCCTTCAACTTCCCAATACCTTACCTAGGCAAAGGCAGGGAGGGTTTAGCCAGGAAAAGCATTTTCTCTCTTATATTTTACAATGAGGGCTAGGGAGCATAGGGATACTTCGCTACTTGACTCCTTCCCTGAGCTAAAGGGGCAATGGCAGATCTTTGAAAAGAGCCCAGGGTCTCTTAAAACTAGATGATAAGGAAGAAAAGTGGAGAGGGAAACAGACCTGGGATTCCACCTGCAGTGGAATCTGCCATGACTCTAATATTTTGTAGTTTTATCTGATGAAATTTCAATAGTAAATAGTTACAACAGAAACATTTAAAAAAAAAATTTTGCCCCCCAACCATTACTCTCTCATGTCACTTCCCGCCTCCTGATGGTCTCTCTCCTCTTCCCCTTCTACTTCCACTTCTTTTTTTAAAATTCTAGTTTCCACATATGAGAGAAAACATGCAATATATGTCTTTCTGAGTCTGGCTTATTTTGCTTAACATGATGATTTCTAGTTCCCTCCATTTCAGTAAAAGCATTTAATATGAATATTCTTTCCAAATAGAGAAGAGGAACAAATTAAGATGACAGCAATAGTTCAAACTTGCTATCTCTGAATAAAACTCCTACTATTAACCCAGATATACAAATAATCTGTCAGTTAGATGTTGACTTTCTTGTCTGTTTTCTTCCATTAAATTATGTACTCCTATGGGTCATGGACTATGCATTATGTAACTGAGGAGTCTTGCCACCTATCATGAGAGGCTCATAGGAGAGAGGCCCAGTTCATGCTGAATACCTGAATGAGTGTACTTATGTCTGAGAGTTGTCATTATGATTATTTACTCCATAAATATTTAGTTGAAAATGTTGTTTCACTATACTCCTAAATTTTATGTATTTTCAATCCCCTAAATCATCCCATTCTTCCTTCCAATTGCTTCAGCTCTTTAGGTTGAGGAATATTTTTTCATACCTTTAAAGGTTGGAGAGAAAGAAGATCACCTTGAAGGACTCTGCCACCAATGAGCTAGTGCATCTTTCTGGTTAGGAGCACAGGCCCTGATGTCAACCTGTCTGGGTTCAAATCCTGAATCAACACTATTCTAGAGCCTTCCTTGTTGATGTTGTTGTTGTTGTTGTTGTTGATGATGTTGTTAGGTGCCCTCAAGTCAGATCCAACTCATAGCTACCAATACAACAAAAAGAAACACTACCCAGCACTGTGCGATGCCCATGATCATTTTATGTTTGAGCATAGTGTTGCAGACTCTATGTTTCTTCTCATGCCACATCAGCAAATGGAGGTGCCAGGGGCTTTACTCCATTCTCATCATTAAGGTGGACTTTACTTTGAGGAAGCAACTCTTCCCCAGTCATTTCTTCAATGCCTTCCAGCTGGGGAGACTCATTTTCTGCCACTATATCTGATGGTGCTTCTCTGCTGTTCATAGGGTTTTCAATAGCTAATTATTGCAAAAATGGGCTGCCAGGTCCCTCTCCCTAGTCTGTCTTAGTCTAGAAGCTCAGCTGAAACCTGTCTACTGTGAGCGGCCCTGCTGGTTTCTGAAATACTGGTGGCATATCTTTCAGCATCACAGCAAACATGAAAGCCCCCACAGCACAACAAAGTGACAGACTTGGGGGCTTCTTATACTTGCAAATGTCACGTTTGGAATACCAAAAGGTCTATTAATCTTTTAAGTAGCCTTTCTGATTTTTAGGACTCAAGAAGAAAAATAAAACAAGTATTTGAACATGCAATCTCTACTCTATTTCTGTACCTTATTTTAATTTTATATTTACTTCTGTCTTCCTATTTCCCTTTTTTCCTGGCTATATTTCTCTAAATGACTAAATATTCATTATCCCTATATATTCTGGTACTAGAACCATAAGACTCTCCAGGTTTCAATCTTTCTGAAATTTTCCTACAAAAGGACCTAAATAAAAAACAGGAAGCATAAATTAGAATAACTCTTTAAATTTTGAATATACTATAAATTTCACAATTAATATATTCCTTTAAAATAGGCAGAGACAAAAAATAGTTGGAGCTTTCCACTCAAAGCTTAGTCCTTGCTGGTGTTGTTGTCAGGTGCCGTCGAGTCGAGTCCGACTCATAGCGACCCTATGTACAGCAGATCGAAACACTTGCCCATTCTGTGCCACGCAAACCATCGTATTTATGTTTACGCCCATTGTTGCAGACACTGTGTTAATCCATCTGGTGGAGGGTTTTCCTCTTTTCCGTTGACCTGCCACTCTTCCAAACATGATGTCCTTCTCCAGGGATTGTTCTCTCCTGACTACATGTCCGAAATATGTAAGACGCAGTTTGGCCATTTTTGCTTCCAAGGAGCACTCTGGTTGTACCTCTTCTAGGACAGATC
>VMDO01017963.1:0-43477 GCA_007922755.1 Pedetes capensis
CTGAGAGTAAGAAAGCACAGTAAAAGTCTAAGAAATGATTTTAGTTACAGGGTTCAGCACATCAATTTCTCTTTATTTTTCATTTCTATTTATTTATTTATTTATTTTCGGTACTGGGGGTTGAACTCAGGGCCTCGAGCCTGCATGCTTTGCAAGGGCTGGACCACTGGGCTGCGCCCCCAGCCCATTTTTTTTTTTTAACTTTTTGAGATAGGGCCTTCTAAGTTACGCAGACTGCCTCTGGTCTTGAACTCGTGATCCTCCCGCCTCCACCTCCCGAGCCAGTGGGATTACAGGCATGCGCCACTGTGCCCGGCAATTTCTCTTTATTTTTTGATAACTCTGACTCATGGTACATTGACTACATTCGTCAGCCTTTGACTGAAATAAAAGCTAATCCGTGCTGGCCTTTTGGGTCAGTTATTGTCACCAAACCATAGGAAGGCATTTTCTTAAACACTGAAGCCTTGTTTTACATGAGAAAATTGAGATTTATGGAGAAAAAACATTATATACATTGTTGCTTTTAAGGTTTAAGCTTCTGATTGTTTTACCAGTGATCTTTGCATTATCTTCCCAAAGACAATTGCATGGGTTAGGAATAAGTTAATTGTAGAACTTATAAGTTGCTTCTTAGGGAGGTTGGGCTATAATGACTACATTGTCAATTTCTGCCAAACTACATTATAACGAGTAAAATCTAGGTCAGTGAGTTTCCGCGGGCTGGGATTTAGCTCAGTTGGTAGAGTGCTGCTCTGCAGTCTCTAAGGTCTCCAGTTCAATTCCCAGCACTGCAAAAAACAAAGAAGGATATGACAATCAACTCCCAAGGCAATCCCAAAACAATCAGCTGTTGAAAACCCTATGAGGGTTGCTATGAGTCTGACACAACTCGATGGCACCTAACAACAACAACAAGTGAGTTTCCTAATCCGGTTGTTGTTGTTAGGTGCCATCCAGTCAGGTCTATGTAAAACAGAATGAAACATTCCCAGATACTGTGCCATGCCTGGCACTATTGTCGGTGCTTCTCTGCTGTTCATAGGTTTTTAGCAGCTGATGATTTCAGAATTGTATTAGGAGTGGGCTGCCAGGTCCTTATCTCATTTATGTGGTGCTAGAGATCAAATTTATGGCCTCAGAGAGAGAAGAGTGGCATTCCACCAACTGAACCAAACCCTAAACCCTTCCTAATCCTGTTGTTAGGTGCTGTCAACTTGAGTCTGACTCATAGCTACAGCAGATTGAAACTAGCAGGGTTTAATTTTAATTGCAGTGTCACGGGGCTAGTAAATAAAATCTTCTTTGTGTATATTTAACTACAAGAAAAAATATTGAAATCAAAACATCAACTAGGTGCTGTCGATATTCATAGATACAGTTCTTGACTCTGATAAGTCTGGTCCAGAGGGGGAGACAGACTTGTTCATGGCTGAGTGAAGTACACAGCAATTGCTACAGGAGTACGGCTAAGAGAAAAGACTCATACTCTTTTAAAGAAATTGGAGGAGCTGAGCTTTTAACTGATGTTGGATGGCAGAGATATGTGAACATTATTCCAAATCAAACACATAGATGGGAAAGCAGGAGGGAAAATGCAGAGTCTGTTGTGAGAATTGTGAGGAGTCAAGAATGATGATTGCGTGTGTTACTTTGATCTAGATTCTTCCTTTGACCTCAAGAAAAATTAAGCAGCTGCCTGTTCATCCTTTTTGAGGACAGACGATATGGAGAAACAATTTTTTTCTCTGAGGTAAATAAGAGTTTTATTTTCTTTTTTGAAATGGTCTGTGAGCATTTTCTGAATTCTTTTTGCCACTAAAAATCATTTGCAGAGGTCAAAACCAAGAGATTTTTGCTATACTCTGCAATACCAGAAAAACAAAACAAGGAAAAACAAACAAACACCCTAAAATTTTAGATTTGGCTGCCAAACTGTTTTTTGACAATTCAACCTTAGAGTGAATTCAGATAAAAGAAAGTCAATTGGAAGGCTGATCCATTAGCCCAATACTCTTTATTTCTTTAAATTGCTGGATCTTTCAGTTTCTTTCTTTTCTCTGTGTTTATCTTGATTTTTATGGAAATCTAGTCACTTAATGATATCCATAATGAGTTTAAGAGTTAGAGAAGAGCATTAATCAGAATTTTAGGGCCATGGAGATGATCTCTGGATGTATAAGGCCTTTATTTCATGTAGGAAACCTGGAATGTTTGTTATAGGTCTCTTTTAAAATTTCTACCTGAGGGCTGAGCATGATAGCACATGCCTATAATCCCAGCTCTTGAGAGGCTGAGACAAGAGGATCATGAATTTAAAACCAGCCTGGGCTACATAGTAAGACAGTCTCAAACAAACAAGCAATTTCCATTTGATAGTTGTGTAAACCTTAATAGTTTACAAACCACTTTTCAGAAGTATAGATTTACTCATTGAAGAAAAATAAATGGAGTATCCACTATGTGTGGGGCTCTGTTCCAGCACTGAACACATAACTATAATTATGGCATAATCCATGCCCTCAAGGACCTTGTGATCTTAGGGAAGAGCTGTCTTATAAAACAAAGTTATGTTGAAGGGTGATAGTAAGTATAGTGGTAGTACACCGGCAGGAGTACTTCAGTCTATTTATAGAAGAGGAGACATTGCAGAATTTTCCATGGAAGGCACTTCTTCAGTTAGGTTCTGAAGATGAGTAGAAGTTCATTAGATGAAGTGTTGAAGGGTGATTCAGCCAGAAGAAAATCAGATGTTAAATTCCTAAAAAGGAAAAACTTTGATGAATAACTTTTCATCATTTTGTGTCAAGTAAAAGATATGCACTTCATTGTTTTATTATTATTTTATTATTTTATTATTATTTTTTGTTACTGGGGTCACATACTTTTTTAGAAGTTCTATACCACTGTGCTGCACTCTCAGCCTTTTTAAAAATTTTTTATCTTGAGATAAGATCTTGCTAAGTTATGCAGACTGCCTTTGGCCTCTAACTTGCAATCCTCCTGCCTCTGCCTCCAGAGTCTCTGGGCTTATAGGCATACTCTTATGGTTGAGGCTGGCCTGGGACTTGTTATGTAGCCCAGGCTAGCCTCAGACTCACAGCCATGCCCTTGCCTCAGCCTTCAGAGTGCTGGAATTACAGGTTTGTGCCATCACATATGGCTTCATTCATTCTTGTTTAGACAAAAATGTGAATGTCTGATAGCATCCCAAAGATCCTGAGGACAGGATGCTATCAAGCCACATGAGGGGCTGAACCAAGAACTGAAAGGGGACCTACTGAGCCACAGGTATCTAACTTACCGCTCTCAGTCTAAATTCCAAATTTTTAGTATAGAGTAACTACCAGGCCCAGATGAGGTCCAAAATCTACTCTATCATGATCAGAGTGGGAAGCTCCTAGGGCACCAGCATGTTTTTTCAAGGCTCTCGGCTGAGGGTTCAGGCTCAAGGAAGGGGATTTCAAGGCTGCAAAGACTCCCCAAAAGGCATCTGTGGGTCTACTCTAAGCTGACTGGAGACCTGTAATGAGAACTGAGAATTTTGGTTGTGCTAAATTATAGTGGCCTGCAGCTATACCACTATGATATCCAATCCCATCAGATCTTGGAAGCTAAGCAGGGTTAGTACTTGGCTAGTACTTCGACGGGAGATCACCTGGGAACACCATGTCTTGTAGGCTTGGGGGAAGTACCTGGCAACCCACTCCCCCCAAAAATAATCAGCCACTGAAAACCCTATGAATAGCAGAGAAGCATGACAATAGTATTTTGTCTGTTGTATACAAAGTCGCTATGAGTTGGACATCAACTTGATGACACCTAACAAAAACAACAAAGTATAGTGGTGGTGAGGTGGTGAGATGTTAATGGAAATATCAGAGATTGGGGACTGAGAAAGGGGACACTGTGAAAGAGTTTCAGTCATTTGGTTTTTTAGATGATGAAAGGCTTTTAAAACACAAGCTCATTAGGCTTGTGTTTTGGGCAGTTAATTATGGGGTTTCTGTGAAATATGGGTCAGAAAGGGATATACTGAAAGGAGAGAAGACACTGGGCAGACACAGATCTCAAATGCATACATCCTATTGGCATGGGATATTTAAATAAGAGGAAGACAGTCAGCGTGGGGATTAAGAAGTCTCCTTTTGCCTTTCTTTTGTTTCTAGTCTGACTCTCAGAGTGGGCTCGGGGTATCTCGTACCTCAGGATCACTACTGGAAACTAGATGGAATTGAAATAGTCTAGAGCCTTAACTAGACATTGAGAATGGATAAAATAGGATGGAATGAAAAGAAATCAAGGAGGAACTAACCTGATTTCCTCACTTCATATGTAAGCAACAGAGCAGGAGGAGGCTCAGAGGAAGCAGAATAGATCCATAGTGGACACCTGGAGGTCAGTTGCTAAGGGTCACCTGAGGAGAAACAGTGAGGGGGAATGTGTTTGTTTCCTCAAGAGCAAAGTCCAGGCTGGAGATGAGATTTGGGGGTCCTCAGCTCATTGGTAGCAATTAAAGCCAAGGGATGATACTGTCCAGGAAAAGTGTGCAGAGTCAGAAAACAAATGGAGAGGGCAGAATCCTGATGGAAAGCACGTTAAGAGGCAAGGAGGAGAAAACTATGTCAGGGAAGAGGCTGAGGAGCAAGGTCATCCTGCTGAGGAAACCAGCACACATGGGGGTCCTGACGGCCAAGAATGGGGAGTTTCCGAAGCCAGGGCAGTGGTTCATTACCACCCTGTGCTGTTGGCCAGGCAAACACCTTTCCCATTTCACAGGAAGGAAACTGAGATTTGGAGACAGAAACAGCTCATCCCAATCCAGAGCTGATCTGTGTCAAAGGAAAGACTAGAACTGCTATCTTTCACCTTTCAGTTCTGTGGTCTTTCAATGACAGTCACAATACTGCTCTGCCACAGACTCCCGGAAGTGGCTACCAAGCTTCCACAGGGATGAGAGACAGGAGCTGCAGGAGGGCTCCAATCCCAGCCTGCTGCCCATGCTGCCCTATGCCCAGGGCTCTCAGTGCACAGCAGATAGAGGTGGGGGTGGGAGCCCAGGCCTCCCAGGCTGGCACCAGCCTGGAGTCCAGCTCAGTCTTGAACTAGCCCTGTGGTTCCAATCAGACTAGGCCTTAGGCTCTTCCATAAAACTGAGAAATTAAAACACATGATCTCCCACCTCTAATTCTGTGATTCTTTTTTATGAAACAGTTTATTGGGTTTTTCCTCATTACAGAGGGAACATACCCTCATAACTTTTGATTCTGTTTCTAAGCAGGATGGTGAGGGGAAGAGGAAAGACACAGAGGAAGAACAGGAAACCTTTGTCTTTATGAACACAGACAATTTAGAATTTTACCAGCTTCTATAAACCATGGGTGAATATGATAGGGAGACAGTAGAGTTAGGTGAGGAGGCAGGGGCTAGTGAAGAATGAAGATCAAAAACAAATCAACTAGAGTGATAACCATAAAATAAATGAAACCACACTAATTAAGAATAGCTGAAACCCAGGAGATGTGCTGAAGAGTAATCACACTGGATTGTTCAAATTAAGAACAACCAAGAAATGGCTATGCATTCTCATTCCATATGGAGTGCTGTTTTTCTTGTTGTTGTGAAGAAAATAATAAACTGATATTAGAAAAAAGCTTTTCCTTTTGCAAATTCTCCCCTGTTGCAGAAAGAGAAAAACAGAAAAATTTCCCATCATTTTCCTCTAGTCTTTGGGTGCTGGAATGAAAGAATGAAATTAAATTCACTTTAAATATTTTCCTTCTGGGATGTAGAGCTTCTGGCATCATTTATCCTGGTCCTGGCACTTACATAATCTGAATACCACGGGAGCCCTTGGAAGTCATTAAATAAAAAGAAGACATCAAATAATAAAAAAAAGGAAGGCTATTAAAATGCTGGACCCAATCATCTAAGCAGAAGATTTGATTTAAACACAAGCCCAGTACCCATAATATTGGGCATTAAGGAGTTAAGGGATTCAACTACAAGGGATAGATAAAGTTAAAGGAATCCCACTAGGAGTGGGGAGGGGATCAGGGATCCTTTTGTGGCCCAGTAATCTTCTTTTGTGTAGAGGAGGAAAAGCATCACCAACTGATGTAATATGGCAGTTCTAAGGCTCCTTGAACCTTGGCAGGGGAAATGGGTCTTGGCAAGGCCAGTGAAGAAGGCATAGATCTTAAATGTATAGATCCCATTGTTGTTGTTGTTGTTGTTGTTAGGTGCCCTCAAGTCGGTATCCGACTCATAGCAACCCTCATAGGGTTTTCAATGGCTGACTGTTTTGGGATTGCCTTGGGAGTGGATTGCCAGGTCCTTCTCCCATTTTTGCGGTGCTGGGAATCAAACTCTGGACTTCAGAGACTGCAGCGCAGCGCTCTACCAACTGAGCTAAATCCCAGCCCAATAGATCCCATTAGGGTGGGGTTTTTAAAACAGAGGAAGACATTCGGCCTGGGAATTAAGACTTGGAAGTTTTCTCCTTTTGTCTTCCTTGTGTTTCTTTTATTATCCAGGGATAATAAAAATACCTATTTTATTCTCTATTTCTATAAGTTTGATGTTTTTACACTCATGTTCAACTGAGACAATGCTGATTTAAAATTAATACCTATTCCATAAGGTTGTTGTTGTTGTTGTTAGGTACCATTGAGTCATATCTGACTCTTAGAGACCTTCATAGGGTTTTCAATAGCTGGGTGTTTCAGGATTGCTTTGGGAGTGGGTTGCCATGTCCTTCATCCATTTTTGCGGTGCTAGAGATCAAACCCAATGCCTCAGTGAGCGCAGAGTGGCACTCTACCAACTGAACTAAGGCCCAGCCCTCTGTAATCTTATTAGTGTATATTAATTATACAAAATCAGGGAGTTTGTTTAACTTTTTCTTTTTCTATTCAAAAATCTACATGCTGCAATTAAATGAGCACTGAACTTTTAATGACACACATTCTCCCATTAATACTTACCATTCATTCCCAAAGCAATCCCGAACAATCTGCCTTTGAAAACCCTATGAGGATCACAATGACTCAGACATGACTCAATGGCACCTAACAATAACAACCACCACCTTATGAAATAGATATCAATTTTAAAATCAGCATTGTCTCAGTTGAACATGAAGTGTAAAGACATCATACTTACAGAAACAGAAAATAAAATAGGTATTTTTATTATCCTTGGATGTAGGATAACCTCATTTCAAGATCCTTAGCTTAATCACACTCAAAAAGTCCCTTTTGCCTAAAAAATAACATTTATATAGGTTCTAGGAGTTAGAACATGAATATCTTTAGCAGGGCAACATTCTGCCTAGTACACCTAGTCTTAAGCACAATTCACTCAGCAGATTAAGGGGTATTCCCTAGTTGCAAAATGTTTATAAGTTTAAGTATACTCTCTGAGGTCCTGCTTTTTGAGACTGGGCTTGGCCTGAAAATGACAACCTTAAGATGAGCCATAGGAAAAACCATTGTTCATGGCTAAATGGACCCCATGGGTGCACATAGGACCATGCTCAAAATAAAGTATGCAGAATGGTGATACATCTTGGATCTCTGCCACACAATGAGCACTTGAAAGAAATCAGCTCCCAGCCTTTGGGTTGATTCAAAAAGAGACTGGGCTATGACTTGCTGGGATATTGAACAGAAGATTCAAGATTCAAATGATGGTAGGTCTCAGTGACCTTCAAGATTTTTTAATCCTGGACATCTATTAGTTTATTAAATAAGTCAGAAATAGAAGTTCCATCTTGTTTGGGAACTACTAAGACTTAGTAGTCATTACCGAATGTATATTTATAATGATGAGTCAAATAAAGTTCCAAAATTTACCAACAAGAAGTAAAAGTCCCTGAGAACAAAATGGACTTCACGCCCACAGCTTCCATTAAAGTTAATGAGAAGTTAATCATGTCAATAGAAGTGACATAATAGAATCTTGAGAAAGTTGGGGAACAGAAAGGCTCAAAATGCCATTGGTTGAAAACGAATTCAAATAATTCAACTTCCCCTGGAGTGGGGAAGATAAGGGACAGTGAGAGATTGTTAATGCTTTGCAGAACACTCTAATTCTAGCTACAACAACATTACCTCTTAGCTTGAAGTGTTTGTTCAAATGAACCACTTCATTAGAAAAGAGTGGTTTGAGCTACTTAATAGCTTCACTCTCGAGTCATGAAGGCTCAGAAAAAGTAGTCTTGCCATAAAACTGTTCCCATCCTGTTTGCAGAAATACCCAGCGATGAACTCTGTCTTCACCTCCACTTTTTATACTTTTAACGCTTTACTAATATTTTCACTTATGGATTATTTCCTATAAGTTATTATTTGGACCCTACCTGCTCATATATACATGAAGTAACTGGAAGAATGACAAATGTGTATGAATGGTGAATGAAGGGTAGAAAGGGAGGCACCTCAGCTCTTGACAAAATTATAGAGTCATGGTGAAGACTGGTTAGTCCTTGGATGGGAGACCACCTGGGAATACTGGGTGCTATAGGCTTGGGAGAAGGACTTGGCAACCCACTCCCCCAAATAATCAGCCATTGAAAATCCTATGAATAGCATAGCAGAGAAGCACTAACATAGTGCCAGTATGGCACAGTGTTGTGGAGTGTTTCATCCATTGTACATAGGGTCACTATGGGTCAGACCTGAGTCCATGGAACCTAACAACAACAGCAGCATGCCAAAGCTGGAAAGGTTTTTGATTACATGACCTAAATCTCTCATTTTATAGTTAAGGGAGGGAGTGGAAGAGTTATCATTTCCTTTAGCTGTCAGGCTGCTGTGTTTCTTCTTCTGCTGATGAGTATTCTGTCTTTTGTGGATGACCTATGGCTTCCCTACTCCTGTGGTTTTGTGGCACCCTCTATCTTTGTGCACTTAAGTTAGGCCCATTCAAACTCTGACACTTTCTCCCCCCACTCCCCAAGTTGACTCATCCCCTCTACTTGCTTGGTTCTCAGGGTTAACTTCATAGTTCTCTGCATTATTGCTCCTAGTAGACATCCTCCACACCTCTGTCTTCTAGGAACTTGGTCACACTCTTCCTTCTAGACTGTCTCTCTGTAAAGCATATGCGGCCCTTCCTTCTGGAAAGTTTCATTCTCTCTGAACATTCACAGCCTTTTGCATGTTCTTCTCTAAGTCTTTAACTGTTTTCCAAATTGTCCTAGTTATCTCTGAAAATGTCATCATGTCCATAGTGACAAACTCCCTAAGGACAGGGCCTAGGTCAGATTTACCCCTATGTCCCTCATAACATGCTCCAAAAAATAATGATCATAGTCATAGCAAATACTAACAAAACATTACTGATGATAGACATTGTCTCTAGCATTTTACCTTAATTCCCTCATTTAACTTCATATTAAAGATTTGAAGTCATTGTTAGGGTTAGGTATATTATTCAAGGGCACCCAGCTAGTCAGTAGTTATATCAGAATCTGAACCACGGAATCAACTCCAGAGTTCAGCCCTTTATTACTAATCAGAATAGCTTACTTTTGTTCATTGAAATACCTATACACTTACTCATCTCCATCTCCATCTCTGCCTGTCTGTTTGCTTATCTCTATCAGCTTTTCTATTATCTATTTATCATCTATCTATCTATCTATCTATCTATCTATCTATCTATCTATCTATCTATCTTTCTATCTACCAGCTATCTATCTACCTCTATACCTACACATGCACCTGTAACTATAAAGGTGTTAGTGAGTGCATTCGATCACAGTGACACTCATCCTAATTATAGACTGCATGTTTACTATGAGCCAAAGCAGTGAGCATTGTGGGCTGTTGAAGCATCAGGCAGGTTGAAAGAGAATAGTCCAGGGGCAAAAGTAAGGCCTTTTTCTACAAATCATCTTACCTAAGACATGTCCTGGGTATTTTTGCAATGAAAATGAGAACAACACTTTATTTTTAATTATCTCTAAATGTTTTTGGCTTTCCTGTTTGCTGTGGGAGCCTCCAGAACAACCACTAAAAGGTGTAAGCAGGTGGAATCTATAACCAGGCTGTGTCTTCACATGAATAAATATTAACACTATCTGGTTTTCCTGTTACTCCATCAAGATGGATACCAAGAGCTTTAATAATTAATCAAATTAGGACCTAAAATTATTTGCCTTTTAGGAAGAATTTTTTTTCCTGTTAGCTATCAATTAACACTGATGACTTCAGCTCCCTTCTCAGCGTGTTTCAAAAAAATGGGAAATGGAAAAGCACGGCAGTGGTTAATGGAGCCATAATACACATTGCCTAATGAAGCAGAAAGGGCTTGTTTACTCTGAACACTGTAATTATTTAAGAGCTTTTAAAATCCAATGTCAAACCTTGGCTCTCGCCTACTCCCTTTTCATGACTGGAGTGGGGCATTTAATGTTTCATCTGTACTTGGTGGAGGTGAGCTGAAAATAAATAGCTGATTACACATTTCCATTTGCCAAATTCTTTCATTGCTGTGAAAGGCATTTATCAGTCTCCATGCAGGGCCTTGCATGGAGTGTTCTAATTCAGTTGTGAGACCCCAATGGGTCCAATGGCACATACGCCTCAGAGCCCAGACCTACCACCACCTTTGAGCCAGTGCAGCATACTGTCTATGTGCACAGTTCTTGAAGTCAGAATTTCTGTGTTCAAATCCTGGCTTCTCTATTTATGACTGTGTGACCTCTGGAAGTTACTGAACTTCACTGTGACTCCTTTCCTCATGAATACAATGGGATTGTAACAAAGATACTTCACCTGACTAAACTTTAGTCGGCTTCCCTTGAACCCCCTCCTCTTAAGGCCCATCCATATATTTTGCTACGTGGTCTAGTTTTAGCAAGAATCGTGGTAAATTAGGGAGAGCTTCTCACCCTGATATCTGATATCTGCTAAAATTCCTGGGGATGTATGATTACTCTGGCTAGCCTTCATCAAGAATCCTGACAAGAGCCTAACAAGGTGGGGGTCAGCCAGAATCCCCCCAGATTTTATGTACTCTGTTGGAATTTTCCATCCAATAATGCTCCTTTTTCCCTAACTTGCATCATATGTAGAAATCCCCACTTGTTCTGATTATATTTGGAATTGAGCATAGTTCTGTTCTGGGGTATTTCTTCCCTAATTGCAATAGTATTTTAATAAAATCCATCTTTAGTGCTTTAATTTCTGTCTGAAGTTTTCTTTAATAGCTGATGGTAGCAATGAACTTCCCCTCACATGATCTGCCAGTGGCACATTCATGGGACTGAGAGCTCAGAAAATGTTAGCAGTTATTACCTATTTTTTGTACCACATTATGTGGTCTCTGGGAAGTGACAGCCAATGTAGCATGCTTGAAGGAGGTCAAGAGCCAAACCCTGGCAGAAGAGAAAGGTCAGAGAGCTAAGAATAGGAATCTCTCCATCTATCTTTTCTCTGTGTTTACCTCTCTGGCTGGTACCTGTGAGCAAATCTCTTCTCCCTTCTGAGTCCATACCTGAAATATGATATTGGATTCTTCTTGCTTGGTTGGCCCTTGCACTTGTCATGAAGACTAAATGCTGTATGTGCATGAGAGGAGTGTGAAATCTGCTGAAACAATGCTGTAAGGGAGTCTGAGTGTATGATATTGTCCTGCATACTCTACGAGCTGGAAGAACTAGCAAAACTCCTCCAAGAGCTTGCCACATAAGGGGATGTCTGGACAGATGTTTCTGCCAAAATACCCCTGTAAGTAAAGGAGAATGCTGTGGTCTCAATGTGTCCCCCCAAAGCTCATGTGTTGGAACCTTAATCTCCAAAATCATTTGTTAATGGAATTTGGTGGTGGGGCATTTGGGAGATGGGGAGGATTAGAAAAATTCATGTGAGTGGGGCCCCGGCTAGGGCATCAGTGGCTTTATAAGAAGAGGAGGACAGACATGGACAGATACACTTGCTGTCTTGCTGTGTAATGTCCTCTGCCATGTTATGATACGGGATGAAGATGCCAAACAGAAGCTGGTGCCATTCTCTTGGACATCCCATCCTTTAGAACTATGAACTATGTAAACTTCTATTTTTTATAAATCACCTAGTCTCACGTATTTTATTATAGCAATATAAAATAGACTAAGAGCATGAAGAGCCATGGATACAGGGAGGAGGGGCTGGGTCATTTTCAATGAGATAAGTAAGAGAGGTCTCCTGGCAGAAGTCCCAAAGAGGTTAGCCCTCAACAGTGGAAGTGGTCTAGATGGGAACAAAGTAAGGAGAAGGTACCCCAAGTAGGAATGACACAAATAAAAGCATGGAGTTGGTGATGAACGTGACATGCATGTCTGAGGGATGGCATGTAACATAGTGTGGGTCAAACTGGACCCTGTCTAGGGAGGCTGCAGGTGCCTGGTGCAAAGTATTTGGCTTCAGTCTGGATCTTAGCTTTACTACTAAATAGCTGTGAGATTCTTCAACCAGTCACTTGTTTCTCAGATTCATTTTCACATCTTTAAACTAGGAATCTTAATAATACTAACATTGGTATGGATTAATGAACCAATAATTATAAAACACTTGAAAAAAGTGTCTAGCTCATTGCATATGGCCAATAGGCACTATGTGGTATTGTTCATCCTCAAGAGATATGAAATAAAGTAGGTTGGGATTAACTTGTGTAAGACTAGGTATATTCAGATAAGAAGCAGGGGCCTTTACCCTGATTATGTGAGGAGGAGCCACAGAAATTTCAAGAGCAGGCAGATGAGATGTCTCTGCTGAGAAGCAGGGAAACTGCCTAGAAGATAACCTGGTTGGGAGGGCCACAGGCCAGTGATCCTTGCTTATAGGTGAGGTTGTCTACACTGTAACCTTTCCAGCTATGTGGTACTTCCACACTGTGAGATGAAGAAGAAAGCTATGAGTTCCATTTCAATATGAGGAAATGAATATGGGCCAGGCACTTTTCTAAGTGTTTTATAATCATTAGTTCATCAATCCTTACAAATGTTGTTGTTAGGTGCTATCAAGTTGAGTCCAACTTGTAGGGACCCTATGTACAACAGAAAGAAACACTCCTCAACACTGTGACATTCTCAGCACTATGGCAGGGCTTCTCTGCTATTCATAGGGTTTTTGATGGCTGATTGTTTCAGGAGTGGATTGCTGGGTCCTTCTCTCAAGTCTAAACCACCGAATACTCCCAGGCGGTCTCCTACCCAAGGACTAACCAGGCCTGAGGAGACCAGACACTGGGGTGGTATGGCTGTAGACACTTACAAATATTAGGTATGATTGAGATTCCTAGTTGAAAGATGTGAAAATGAGCCTGAGAAGCAAATGCTTTGTTGAAGAATTTCACAGTTACTTCATAATAAAGCTGAGATCCGAACTAAAGCCAAGTATTTTGCACCAAGCACCTAGAGAATCCAAATAGTTCGTTTGGATTCAAATAATTGTTTGAATGTTTGTGTCTCTTTCAAAATGTAATTCCCTATGCAACACTATTAGAGGTGAGCCCTTTAGGATGGAAATACTGATTTTTATTAAAGGGAAGTAGGCAGGTCTTTCTGCCCTTCAGGGGAATAGCCACAAAGTACCATTTTGAAAGCAGAGAGCAACCTGCACCAGATACCAAACCTTGAGACTTGACCTTGAACTTCCTAGCCTCCAGAACTATGAGAAATAAATTTCTGTTGCTTGTATGTGACCCATTTTCAGGTATTTTGTTATGACAACACAAGCAGATTGTGATGATTGTGATATTGACTAGATTCTTATAGTTCTTAAATAGAAGAACTGAGATAAACATCCAAGTATTTGGACTTCTGGTCCAGTGTTCCATTTTGCAGATGAGTTCATGATATGGGATGATCTGTGGGAGCAGGGAAGCCCCCAGTGTCATAGAGAATGTCTCCTGTGCTCCTTGTTGATGCCTAAAATGAGCTATGAGCTATTCCTAGGCATCTGATCATTATCAAAATGCAAAAGCCAGTGTGGGGTGGTGAGGATGAAGGTGAGGGTGGAGAGAACTCTGTTAGCTGTTTAGATCCCAGTGTCAGTGTGAGGTCAGATAACAGATGTGAGTACTTGAGATAGGCAAGAGTCTGAAGATAGCACGTCATGAAGGGGCCAGTGGGCAGGCAGATGTCGAGAGAAAGCCACACGTGACAGATTTTCTCAGTGTCCCCTGTCCTTTGCAAGCCTCTCCTGATACAATGCCTCTTTCCCCTTCATATCATCCTTGGACAATGGATGTCCTCTTCCACCACAGGACCTGGAAGATCAGGTCCTGGTGGGCTTCCAAGGTCTGGCTTGGCCAGTGTCCACTGTCCCAGGCAAAAACAGGTGAGAAGAATATGATGCTGACCATTCTCTACAGACAGACCCCCTTCTGCTACCCTCCCACCTTCTATCCCTAAGAGGGGCTCAGGGAGTGCAGGGTATAACCTTGCTCTGAAGGCCTGGTAATCACAGACTCACACGTAGTCATGTACCTGTGGGCATGTGGATGTGTACAGTGAGCGTTACATTGTCCTATTGGCCCCTTACAGCCTGTTAGAATGATGAGCTACCACCAGGCAGTGTTTCTTTCTCATAAACAAGTCCTCAAGAATGTACCACCAAGGCAAAGAGTTTCATGGACACCTTCTTGACAAAGCCCTCCAGAGCTCTTCCAAACATAGTCACCAATTCCCAGGACTTCACTCAGTGGAGGAGACAGGAATTTGGTCACCTCTTGAAAAGAGTTTCAATTTGCCTTGAATTGTATAACTCAAATCATTTTCTTTAGCTGAAACTAAGAGAGCTGTCAGAATTTCTGACAGTGTCCAGAATGAGTTCAGAGTTCTATTTCTGCAGATCTTCAAGTGCTATATGCCCTTTCTGTACCATCTGGGTGTATCTGTTCCCCTCAAGCACAACATATGCTTGGCTCCTTGTTTCCAATGAGTCCAAACATTGAGTGCATTGACTGCCTGGTCTCAGTCCATTTCCTATTATATCACCTATGAGTTTTCTCAGAATGCTTTAAGTGTTACATACACTTCATCTCATTGGCCCCAACCCTCTGGGCTCTGTCTAACTCTTCTGTCTTTCTCATGTTCTTTTCTTCCTGAAAAGCCCTTCACCAACATTGACTAATTTTGAAAATCCTCCTTGCCAAAAGGCACATCCTCTTTGATACCTCCATGGATCACTTCTCTAATTAAAATGATGCCTTAGTGGTCTCAAAACTTGTGGCTGGCACTTACGTTCTTTGCTTCCTTTGATTCAGTCATTCATTTAGTTAGTCAACTCAAAACCGTCTTCTCCAAAGCTGTAATGTTCATAGCCTTGTATTGGACCTTGTGAAGGATATAGTGGTGGGTATTAAAAGGCAAGCAAAATACCAGAAACAAAAGAAAAATAACAACAAAAAAACAGAGAGAGAGCATAGGAATATAATTGTTAATTGTGTGCGTGTTATATTTTTTCCTCAGTAGACAGTGTATTTGTGGGAGACAGACAGATATAAAAAAAGAGGATTTGGTCCTTTTTGTCCAAAAATGTCTGGGTAGCATTCACATTAACTGGATGTCGAAGTGAACATCAAGTTCTTCTGTAAAAGAAGATGATAAGATCTCCTTCCTAGGGTATGTTGTGAGATGGAATTGTACCATAAATATGAGTTGTACAATGTAATGAATTATACAATAAGTATAATGAGCTCAGCTCACAACACGAGCTCAATTAATGAATCTTCATATCCAGCTTTGTTATACTGTAAATGTTTGACTAATCAGAATTTAGTCTACAGAAAAAGAATCAGATACTGACTGTGTAACCTGAAATGAAAATGGCCCAAACTACTCATAGTGAGAACACAAGCAAGAAAAGCACAATGTAGGAAGATTAATTTCCAAAGCAGTCTTGGTCAGTTTAAAATGTGCCTACTTACCAGTTACTTACTAGTCTGTCATGTGCCCAAGCTGGACACAAGTAAAAAAACAAATAAGTAAAATTGATATAGACTGGAAGGAAGAATTACTGAACAAGCATGGTTTGGGCGATGAAAGGTTTTGGATTTTTAAATTGAATGAGATAGGTATTTAAGATTGGAAGAGAATTATTTTTTAAAAAGTAATCAAAATTTTAGGATTGAAAACATATATAAGAAACTTCTTTGCCTTAGTTCTTTTGCTCTTCAAGTTTTTAAGGATGACACCTATAGGCAAGAGATGCAACACAAAGTGACAAACACCTTTGTTACTCCAGTACGCTGGGATAGTGTTACCTCAATTTATTTCTGCTCTAGAATGTATCATGCCAAAATGGAAATTACTTTCCTCTTTTCTGTTGGATTGGAAGTTCATTGGAGGCAGGGGACAGGATTTGTTCTGTCTGTTCTCCTGACTCATGACCTGGTCCAGAAACAGTAAATAACTTTGGAAGAGGGAAAGGGCAGAAAAGAAGAAGAGTGAGGAGCTGAGTCAAGGGAGAGTGGGCAGAAGCAGAAGGGATTCCTCTCTGTTCTTTTTTATATAAGTTACAATAGCAATTTCACCTGAAGTTAATTTAATCAGATTGTCAAATTTGAACCCTTTGTAGATACTTTTCTGTCACCTACCTCAGTAGTTCCAAACTTCAAATACAGAAGTCACTTTGAGTCCAGGAATCTGGACTTCAGACAAGTTCTCCAGGTAACCTTGGGGTAGGGACCCCTGAACCACACTTGGAGAAATACTGCATTACCTTACTGGCCTATTCTGTGTTCATTCTGTCCATGAGTACCTACTAGGGCCTATTATGCACCTGGCATTGAGTTAGAATTGGGGATATAGTGCTGAATTGGTTGGACACAATCTCAACCTTGGTGGAGCCTGATTTTGCAAGGGAAATCCATGTAAAGGCATTCTGAGATAAATAGAAGACACAAGTCCATTTTGCTAATGATCAAACCATGACCCAGAGAAGCAATCATCCTACTCTAATTCAACAAACAAACAAACAAACAACAAACAAAGCAAAGTAGCAACTATAATACATATGCATATAATATAATTCAAGGACCTGCTTTTTGGGTTAGGGATATTATAACTCAGTGGTAGGGGCCTTGCCTAACAAGCAAAACAACAACAGCCGAAAAACAAAACAAAACAAAAACTCCCACTTTTTTGGTTCTCATTCTCTCAGTCCAGCCTTTTCCTTTTGGAAGAAGATGATGAGTGGGCAGTGACTGTTGTTCCCAAACGTGTCATAACTGTGTGTCATAATATCACCTTCCCCTGGAGGAGGGCTCCAAAGTGTAAGGGAGATAGTAATATTCCCCTTACTACTTACTTTGTGGTTAAGAGAGTGGAACTGAAGCCCAGATTCAAGCTCTGATGCCCTGGCTCTACCACTTACTAACCATAAAACCATCATGGAATGGTGTCATTTGTAAAATGGAGATAAAACCAGTACCTGGGTGATAAGTTTAAATCACTTAATGTGGCCATGTAAAATGTTGAGAACAGATGATAAGGTAATGCATGTTAAGTAAGTTTTAGCATTTAGTTGAAGTTAGTTCCCTGTATGTCTCACCATGTCTGTGAGCCCTCCCCGGAGTCCAGGGTTGAGAGGCACATTCTTCTCTACCATTCAGCACACCTACATGGGCTCAAACTTGGCACCCACTGAGCTGCTAGTCACTGTGGAGGATATCACCCTAATAAAGCTCACAGTCATCTGGGGGACAATAGACTATTCCACACAGCAGAATAAAAGTCCTCATAAAAAGACACTACTACAGGGCTGTGGAGAGACAGAAAAGCTCACATGGGCCAGTGGAGGTGGCCTTTGAATCAGGGCTGGAATTGGAGAACAAAGGCAGAAAAGCCAACAATGGACATTCTACACTAGGGATTTAGGATGTGATTCTTCAGAACAGAGACCATGAGAGGTTTTAAAGAAAGGTACAGGACTAATAAAATCGTGCTTTTGGGCAAAAATACTGATAATGGTGAGGGAAGGACTAGAAATGGGTTTTCATTTCCTGTACCATTTTATCTGGTGTCATTAAGAAACTGTTGTTGTTGTTGTTGCTAGGTGCTGTCGAGTCAGTATCCGACTCATAGCGACTCTCTGCACAACAGGGGAAACACTATTGTCAGTGCTTCTCTGCTGTTCATTGGGTTTTCAATGGCAGATTGATTTTTGGGAGGGGTTTGCCAGGTCCTTCTCCCAAGCCTACAGCTTCTGGTGTTCCCAGGCAGTCTCCCATCCAGGTACTAACCAGGCCTGACCCTGCTTAGCTTCCGAGATCTGACGGGATCGGATGCCACAGGGCTACGGCTGTAGGCATTAAGAAGCTGGGGAAGGTAAAAGAACAGAGTATGTTTGGGAAAATGACTAAGTGTATTGCACTGCCAAAGGTTGGGGTGTGTGAGAAGAAGGGAGAAGAGATGTGGCTAGAGGGCAGACAGGGACCCACAGAAGGCCACACCGGGAAACCCCCTTCCTTCTGATGACAGGGGGAGCCATTGGCCAAGTGATGTCCCCCCACTTGTCCACTCTGCTGGTGGGGTCAATATACATATTGTTGTTAGGTGCCGTTGAGTTGGTATCCAACTCATAGCGACCCTCATAGGGTTTTCAATAGCTGACTGTTTCGGGATTGCATTGGGAGTAGATTGCCAGGCCCTTCTCCCATTTTTGCAGTGCTGGGAATTGAACTCGGGACCTCAGAGACTGCAGTGCAGTGCTCTACCAACTGAGCTAAATCCCAGCCAATATACATGGAGATGTTTGAAAAAATATATCAGTGGTCTCAGATTTTTAGAAAATCGACTTCTAAAATGTGAAGTTGAGGCAAGAATACAGAAAGTTTCATATCCTGTGTTGAAGAGTTTATACTTTATTGTGCAGAATTAAAGAAACTTCCCAGAAGGGGAGTAACCCACTCCTGTGGGAGGCTGCCAATACTTCACACCTACCCCTTGTTCCCTGTGCACACCTCCCACATGCTGTGTGTGTCAGCCCCTCACAGCTACATCACTTACCTGAAGAATGACAGCCTTACTGGGGACAGACCTCGGCCAATAACCGATGGACTTTGGAGTGCCAAGAGCTAATCCCCTAGCCTCAGGGTGGACAGACTGTGTGTGACTCCTGCTCCTTTGGGATTGGCTGTGACTGAATAGTTCTCCTTGCCTTTTCCTGCATTTCTTTCTTCTTTATCCCAAGCATAATGCAACCAATAAATCACTGGAAAAAGAATCTGTGTCTCAGATTCAGCTTTTAGGGAATTTGACCTAAGTAGGTCCTGTGCTACACTATTTTAGGAGATGCTAACTGTTGCAGCAATCTGTAGGGAAAATTGAAGACTGAAATGGAAAGCCTCATTTATTTTCTTCAAGCTATAGGAGGAGTTTTAAACAGTGATGTATTCATCAGCAGTTGCTATCCGGAATCATTATTTCTCATGTCCATTTTCTCACCCACGAGTCTTGCTGGAGGACTAGATTGGCCAGGCAAGGAAATCAACTTCATTTTCTTACAGGCAGAACTTTTCATGATGACTGAGAAACAGAAATTTCCTGCCTGTGTTTGGGCAATACTCTGAGATTTTGAACAATTTCTAAGAATAAACAGAAGTCTCCATTTGCCTGCAGGTGGGCATTTCGAAAGCCATAACTTTATGAACCATCTTGTATTCATTGAAAACTTGAATGTAATTATGCATATACATGCATACCCACAAACACCCAGCCTTCGTCAGCCAAATATCTTAGCACAGTGTTGATAAATATTTGCGTTTAATGGCACTTAAGGGAAGCATTTTGATTTCTAAACATTGGCTGGTGAGTAATGATTTTACCAAGAGCACAGCAAGAATTTTGCAATCTTGACTATTCCTAGACTTTTGATGACATACAATTACTCCACACTGCAGAGAGGAGTTGAGAGAAATTCTTTAAAGAGCTTGTCACCAGGGAATAATTTCATTGGGAAAAAGGGTAGGTGCACCAAATGAATTCCAAGGCATTTTTGCATTTTAATCACCCTTCTTTTTGCCTTCAGCGGAACACCTCAACCTGTAGAACAGCTCTTTGTGTGCTGGGGTGAAGGAGCTGTGATGGCTTAGTCCTTGTTCCTTTCAGCCAAGTCTTAAAAGAGCACTTCCATTTCAGTCCAGCAGACCTGTTGTTATTGTTAGGTGCCGTCGAGTCAGGGTCCAACTCATAGTGACCCTATATACAACAAATGAAACACTACTGTCAGTACTTCTCTGCTCTTCATAGGGTTTCCAGTGGCAATTGTTTTTTGGGAATGGGTTGCCAGGTCCTTCTCATAAGCGTACAGCACCTGGCGTTCCCATGCAGTCTCCCATCCAAGAACTAAGTAGGCCTCACCCTGCTTAGCTTCTGAGATCTGATGAGATCAAATGCCACAGTGCTACTGCTAGCAGACCTAGGGATAAATAGATCCCCAGTATTTGTGTGAGCTTGAACAAGCCCCCAGTTTTGAGCAAGGGGGCAGATGTGTGAACTGGGAAGGCATGAGATCTTGTAGGGCAAGGTGCAGTAGGCTCCTTTGGCTGTGTTACTGTGGGTGAAATAGTCCTCACTCGAGGGTTTTGCTATTCACAGGTCTCAAGTGAGACTGATGATACCTGCTGTAGGCAGAGTCGGAGTCAGGAATGTACCTGTCAGCTAGCAGAGCACTGTTCAAGAGGAAGCACTGTCAAATGTGGGCTCTTCTCCCGGTGCCAGGTGGGGGCCAGCCCCAAGTCTCATGGAGCCACAGAGGCACTTCGATGCCTGCAGTGGCACTGGGGGAGGGGGAGGTTGCAGGTCCTTCTCTCTTCTACTTATGCATTGTGGATATTTGCCAGATACCACACCTTCGGCAAACCTTCCGTTGTACTCAGCCTTCAATATCTTTTGCTTCCAAATCCTTCATTTGTTCTCAAGTACTGGCTACATTGCTTCAGTGATGTTTTTAGATGTAGAGGTCTTACCTTTCTAACCAGGGTATAAACCTCATCGTATTCATCTCTATCACCTCCTCACCCACCCGTCTTTAGTTCATACAATGGGCTCAGCATGTACTGAATGCTAACTACCTATTGATTAATGGGAGGATTTTTGCTGGTTTGTGAATTAGATTCTCGATTTAGAATATGAAGTATCCACTATTTACTATCACTCTATACAGATTTCTTGTGTACCTACTGTATGCTAGATCCAGCTTTGTTGTTGTTGTTAGGTGCCGTTGAGTCTGTTCTGACTCATAGTGACCCTCATAGGGTTTTCAAGGGCTGATGGTTTCTGGATTGCTTCAGGAGTGGATTGCAACGTCCTTCCTCTGGGGTTCAGTTCTAGGCCCCAGGAAAACAGTGGTGAATGTGATAGTCAAGGTCCCTGTTGTCAGAGAGCTTGTGTTTTAGCCAGAAAAAGGCATTTAACAACCAACTCTGGTAGCAAACAGGTAGTGATATATATTGCAACAAAAACAAGGTCAGGTGATTTGCCGGGGTGGCTGGAGGGAAAGGCTGGGCGGGTGGGGAAAGCACATCTTGGAGGTGAAGTCTCAGGTGAGCCCAGGAGCCAGCTGTGCAGAGACACACAGATGAGGAGCAGAGTGACAGCAGCTGGAGCTATGGCCTCAGACAAGTGCTCAGAGACAGGTCCTCAGAGGTCACATTAGAGGCCCAGGAAGACCATGACCATGGTGGCCACACATAGGACTATGGTAAGTGGATGAGGCCCAGCTGACCTTCTCCCTCAGTGCTGGCACCTGTGCATCCAATAGTCAGCAGGCAGTATGGCTCTGACTCTGTTCTGCCCTGAAAAGTTACAGCCCAGACTACTTCTCCTTCCTTCTTCCACACGCTGTGAGCCACATTAAGCTACGTTTGCTTCCTTCTCCTGCACTTACATACTTCGGAACTGCCAAATTTTCCAGAAAGAATGGTGAAGAGAATGCTAAATTAGTAGCCTCCTACTTACTTATTTTTTTATATTCTGTGCTCCCCTCAAAATTTGTGGAACCTTGTAAGAAGCACAGATAGAATTTTTTAAACAATCCAACTATTCAAACAAGAATTGAGACAAGCTGTGTCATCCCAGGGCCTTGGCTGGGGGGCTGGCGAAAGTCACAGGTGGAAGAAGGGCACCACAGAGCTCCTGGGCAGCCAGGGCAGGAAGGTCCACCACCCGAAGGGGCTCAAGGGTGTGAGTCTGGAAGAGCACCTGACTTCACGCCTGAGTCAGCTTGCCTGTCCTGTGTGCTACAGATCTTCCATCTGAAATGTTGTTGTTAGGTGCTGTCGAGTCTGGTCCAATTCACAGAGATAGGAGAGAATTATCAGGTGAGATGAGTTCTCTGAGCCCACTGATTTTTAGAATTCCTTTTTTCTTGTTTTTTTTCTTTCTATTTTATTTTATTATTTTTTTGAGACAGAGTCTTCCTTACATAGCCCAGCCTCTCCTTGAACTGACGCTCTTCCTGCCTCAGCCTCCTGAATAACGGGATACAAGTGTGCACCAACATGGCCAGCTCAGGTTTAGAATTTTCCCACTCCTGTTGGGGCTTAGGACTCAGCCAGGCCAGAGTAGAGGTACCACGTGGTGGAGCAAGCCTGGAAATGCCCACTCTGCTGTAGGAGCTGACAGGACATCCCCGGGGGCCTGCCTGCTGCTGCAGACCTAGAGTGGTAACTGAGAGCTTGCTCTTTGCCTGGAGACCTCCCTGGGTTTACATCCTTTGTCAAGTTACCAAATCTTTCTTTACTTCAATATTCTTACCTGTGCAAGGGGAATAATGATAATCTTTGTGTGATGGGGCTTGTCTTAGTCCATTCAGGCTGATATAACAAAATACCATTCACTAGGTGGCTTATAAACAAAAGAAGCTTACTTTTTACGGTTCTGGGAGCTGGGAAGTCAAAGGTCAAGACACAGAAGATTCATAGTTTGATGAGAGCCTTCCTGGTACATAGTTGGCCATCTTTTCGTTATGTCCATGCATGGGAGAGGGGACATAAATGAATTCTCTTGAGTCCTTATTATAAGGACACTAATCTTATGCACATCCTATGACTGAATTGCTTTCAGAATGTGCTTTTTCCAAATTCCATCATCTAAGGGATTGTTTGTTGTTATTGTTAGGTGCCGTTGAGTTGGATATGACTCATAGAGATCCTATGTACAGTAGAACAAAAAATTTCCTAATTCTATGCCAGGCACATGGTCTTACTTATGTTTAAGCCCATTATTGCAGACATTGTATCATTCCATCTAGTTGAGGGTCTTCCTTTTTTTTGTTGACCTGCCACTCTCCCAAACATGATATCCTTCTATGGAGATTGGTCCCTCCTCACAACATGTCCAAAGTATGTAAGAAGCAGTCTAGCCAACCTTGCTTCCAAGTAGCACTCTGGTTGCACTTCTTCTAAGGACAGATCTGTTGGTTCTTTTGGCAGTCCATGGTATATTCCATAATTGTCCCCAGCACCATAATTCAGAAGCATCAATTCTCCTGTCTTCCTTGTTCAATGTCCAGCTTTCACAACCATATGATGTGACTGAAAATACCACCAAAGTGACATCTTTACTTTTCAACACTTTAAAGAGGTCTTTGTAACAGCTTTTCCCAATGCAATGTGTCTTTTGATTTCTTGACTGCTGTTTCCATAGGTGTTGATTGTAGAACCAAGTAAAGCAAAATCATGGACAACCTCAATCTCTTCTCCATTTATCATGAAGTTGCATCCTGACCCAGTTGTAAGGATTTTTGTTTTGTTGATGTTGAGGCTCAATCCATACTGAAGGCTCTGTTCTTTGATCTTCATCAGCAAATATTTCAAATTCTCTTCATTTTCAGTAAGTAGAGTTGTGTCATCTGCATAACACAAGTTATTGATGAGACTTCCTCCAATCATGATGCCATATGTATTCCTCTTCATAAAGTCCAGCTTCTTGGATCATTTGCTCAGCATAAAATTGAAGAGGTATGGTGAAAGGACACAGCCCTCATGGACACCTTTCTTGCCTTTAAACCAGGCAGTGTTTCCTTGTTCTGTTCAAATGACTGCCTCCTGGTCCATGTACAGATTCCTTATGAGTATAATTGAATGCTGTGGATTTCCCATTCGTTGTAATGTTATCCATAATTTGTCAAATGCCTTTGCATAGTCAATAAAACCTAGATAGAAATCTTTCTGATAGTTTCTGCTTTCACCTAATATCCATCTGACATCAGCAATGATGTCCCTGATTCCATGTCCTCTTCTGAATCTGGATTGATTTTCTGGCAGTTCCCTGTCCATATACTGCTGCAAATGCTTTTTAATGCTATTTAGCCAAATTTTGCTTGCATATGGTATTAATGAAATTGTTCAATAGTTTCCACATTTGGTTGGGTTCCTTTTCTTGGGAATAGGCACAAATATGGATCTCTTCCAGTCAGTTGGCCAGGTAGTTATTTTTCAAATCTCTTGGCATAAACATGTTAGTACTTCCAGTGCTGCATCTGTTTGCTGAAACATCTTAATTGGTATTCCATCAATTTCAGGAGCCTTATGTTTCACCAATTCCTTTAAGGCAGCTTCTACTTCTTCCTTCAGTACTATTGGTTCCTGATCATATGCAGCCTCTTGCAATGATTGGTCATCTACTAATTCCTTTTGGTGTAATGATTCTATGTATTCTTTCCATCTTCTTTTGATGTTTCCTGCATTGGGTTTAATATTTTCACTGTCGAATCCTTCACTATTGCCATTCAAAACTTGAATTATTTTCTTCAGTTCCTTAAGCTTGAGAAAAACGTAACATGTTCTTCCCTTTTGGTTTTTTTATTGCCAGTTTTTTGCACATGACATTATAATATTTGATTTTGTCTTCTCAAGCTACCCTTTGAAATCTTCTGTTTAGCTCCTTAACTTCATCATGTCTTCCTTTTGCTTTAGCTGCTTGACATTAAGGGCATTTTACAGTGTCTCTTTTGACATGTAATTTGGTCTTTTCTTTTTTTCTTGTCTTTTTAATAATCTTTTGCTTTCCTCATGTATGATGTCTTTCTTGTCACGCCAAAACTCATCTGATCTTCGATCATTAATGTCTAACACATTAAACCTGTTCTTTAGATGGTCTCTGAACTCAGATGTGACATACTCAAGGCCATATCTTGGCTCTTATATATTTATTATAGTTTTCCTCTATTTCAGTTTGAATTTGCATATGAGCAACTTATGGTCTGATCCACAAACAGCACCTGGTCTTGTTCTGACATTTGATATTGAGCTTTTCCATCATCCCTTTCCGCAAATGTAGTCAATTTTGTTTCTGTACATTCCAACTGGTGAATTCCATGTGTATAGTTGCCATTTATGTTGATGAAAAATGTATTTGCAATGAAAAGGTCATTGGTCTGACAAAATTCGATCATGAAATCTCTAGTATAATTTCTGTCACCAACGCCATATTTTCCAACTACAGAGCCTTCTTTCTTTTGTTTCTAACTTTTATTCTAGTCACCAGTAATTACTAGTGCATCCTGATTGCATATTTGATCGACTTCAGACTGCAGATGTTGGTAAAAATCTTTGTTATCTTCATTTGTGGCCTCAGTGGTGGGTACACAAATTTGAATAATAGTCATATTAACCGGCCTTCCTAGTAGACGTGTGGATATTATTCTGTTACGAAGAGCATTGTACTTCAGAACAAATCTTGAGGTGTCTTTTTTGATGGTGAATGCAACCCCATTTCTCTTTAAGCTGTCATTCCTAGCATAGCAGACCATATTATCATCTGATTCAAAACAGCCCCTGCCAGTCCATTTTAGTTCACTGATTCCTAGAATGTCAATGTTTATGCGCTCCATTTCCCTTTTGACAGTTTCTAAGTTTCGTAGATTCACACTATGTGAATTCTATTTTCCAATTATTAATGGACATTCCTCCTCATTTTGAGTCATGCCATATCAACAAAAGGAGGTCCCTGGGGCTTTGCTCCATTTCCTTCATTAAGGTAGATTTTACTTTGAGGAGGGAACTCTTCCCCAGTTGTCTTTTGAGTACCTTTCAACCTGGGGCAGTTATTTTCTGGCACTATGTCTGACAGTGTTTCTCTGGTATTCATAGGATTTTCAATGGCTAATTGTTTTGAGAGTGGGCTTCCAGGTTCTTCTCCTTAGTCTATCTTAGTCTGGAAGCTCAGAAGAAACCTGTCCCCCGTGGGTGACCCCACTGGTATCTGAGATACTGGTACCATAGCTTTCAGCATCATAGCAACATGCAAGCCCCCACAGTATGGCAAACTGACAGACACATATGGGATCTAAGGGATTAGGTTTTAATATATGAGTTTGTGGGGAAATATTCAATGCATAGCAGGGCTAGATACACAATCAACGTCATTGATATATTTAAATGGGAGTGACAGTCACCCTTCCAGGATAGGGGCATTGACACAATCGATGGTGTTCACTCATATTGACAACTGAGAACAATTGCAGGCACATAATACACACTTAGGAAATGGAAGCATTGGCTACCTTTGTTGCTGCTGTTCAGGGGCTGGAACTCAGGGGCATAGGTCACTACTTCCCTGCTGCTTCACACTCAGAGACTGACTCTGGTAAAGGTTTCAGAACAACAGTATGAGATAAGTCAGCCTGGCCACTCACTTCACAGATGGCACTCAGGAGTAGACAGGTATACAATAAGAACTGTTCTCATGTGCTGAGCATTTTCTGTATGTGCAGCCCTGTGATCACCAGCAAACAGCATGTTTTCATATAATTCTGTCCCTGGCCCTGTAAGGCAGGCAGGACACTGAAGTTCAGAGAAATTAATCCCTGATGGAAGCCAGATCTGTTTGACTCCAAATCCCATGCTTTAAAAACAAGTTCAATACGTGTGGAATTACAAACTTTTACTTCTGAGCCTAGACAATGCAAAGACAGCTGGAGCACTGCTTCCTCGTGTATGAAAGTCCTATCTGTGGACTAGGGGCCTATGGGAAGAGTGTACCCAAAGGAGAGATTGGAAAGTTGGGGTAGATGGGGGGAAAGAGTCAGTGTCTCTCTGTCTCTCTACACACACATGCACATGTATGCACATGTGTGTGTATGTGCACTCACAAGCACACCGTATCAGTGATATAAAGTATTTACAATTGAGTTCTTGGATTCCAGTATTTGCTGTTCTACTCACAGGAGTGTGAATTTCGGAGAGTCATTGGCTTGATAGATTCACCTCCTATGTTACGGAGAGTCAAGTACTCCTCAGCCTCTCACAGGACAGTTGTTGTTGTTGTTGTTGTTGTTGTTGTTGTTGTTGTTGTTGTTAGGTACTGTCATGTCCAACTCATAGTGACCCTCATGTGGATTTCAATGGATGATCACTTTGGGATTGCTTGGGGAGTGGATTGCTATGTCTTCTCCCATTTTTGCAGGGCTGAGAATTGAACCTGGGACCTGAGAGACTGCAGAGTAGGGCTCTACCAATTGAACAAAATCCCAACCCTTACAAGGCAGTGAGAAGCTTAAATCCAACAGGTAACACACATGAGGGTTCTGCATCAGCACAATAGCAGTACAAGTGGTATGTGATGTTTTCTACCACTTGTATTCAACCTTACCAAGACTTCTAATTGCCTTCCTCCCATGAGACTTTCCTCCCTACTTCAAAAAATATAATTGTCCTTTTACCATTGATTCTCACCCTTTGGAGCCTGGTGTGGAGTAGTGGAAGGAAAACTTGCCTGAATTTAGCTCTGAAAGCACTCAAGATGGTGGTCCATCTCCAGAGGGCTGCCAAGCATTGAGAATGTGGACGAAGACTTTCTTTGAAGGGTTACAGGCCACCTCTGTCAGCAGAGGAAGGGAGGCAGGGCACTTAGCTATAGGCCCAGGTGCTTTGGTCTGCTTTGGGCTGGGAGAGAGGCTTCCATCTGAGAGGGGAAAGAGCTAGGTGGAAATACTTGGCTCCCATGTTTTTCTTTGTGGAGAAGTATAATTGCCATGTTGACTTTATTCCCACTGACTACTCAGGTTTGTTGACTTGACAATTATTTCTTCCTTCCCTTTCTTTGTTTACTCTGCCATAATGGGGTGATTAGACCTGTAGGCAGTCATCAAACATAGAGGGTGCCTGGGAACTCACTTCCCTGCAGGGCAGGTGAGGCAGGGAGCCAACACAGGCCTAATGCACGGACGTGGGCCCCAGATATTTAGGGCTCTTCTTATTGGACTTTCCTTCCTGAGCAGGAGGGTGTACTCATTAATTCATCTGCTTCTGACACGGGTCTCTAGGGGGTAGAGTAAGCCAGTGTGAAGATATCTGGGACTGTTCCTCTCATCCATGTGGCCAGGCCATTTGACCTTCCTGAACTTCAGTTGCTTCAACTGCTGCCTGCTCCTCAAGGCTGTTGAGGAAGGATGCCATTTGAACAAATACCCAAAAGAGTTGAGGGAGCCAGCCAGATATAAGAGGACAGTGTTCCAGGTGCAGTGACAGGAAGTGTAAAGCAAGGTACCATGTATGAAGATACTTGGTCAGCAGAAAAGAATTGTCTATGTGTATGTCATTGTCATTATAACTCCTGATTCCAGCTGGGCAGGTGGCACAGACTGAGCTCTTCATCAGTGTGCATTGCTGCTCACAGCATTCTGGAAGTCTCTCTGTAGCTTCCTATCAAGTCTTACCACCTTAGCACCTCATGGAAGTTCTTGGACATAGTCATGAGAGGGTGTCTCCAGGATTTTTATCTTTACCATGCCAATCATATATTAACCATTTCTGAGATCATATTGGAAAGTTCTGCAAGCAATTAAGTTTAAAATATAGAAAATATTTAGATTGGTTTTGCGCTCTGTGTCATAAATAGAAGTAAACAAAGCAGAAGGCTATGTCACACATAAAAGGAGGAGGAGAAGGAAGAGGAGGCTGAGGAGGAGAAGGAGGAGGAGGAGGGGAAGAAGAAGAAGAGGAAGAAGGAGAAGGAGAAGGAGAAGAAGAAGAAGAAGAAGAAGAAGAAGAAGAAGAAGAAGAAAAGAAGAAATTGTTGCTGTGTCTTTTTCCCCTTTCCTCACTTTTCATTTGGTTGTGTCAGAATGGCAACATCTGCCTCCCTAGTATAAAATGTACATTTCTACTGACATTTAGAAATGGCTCTGAGAGCTTCTAACAAAAGGTTCCCTAGATGTTCGAGAGGTTTCAATTATTCTGCCTAGGAAAATAATTTTTCAGAGATGCTTTTTGGTGTCAGGAGCCTCAGCTGAGACAGGTGGAAGAGTTAATGAACAGAATTGATAATGACGGGTTGGAAAATTGATTGTCAGTCAAGAAATGGCAGGGATGTCAGCAGGGAGATGTGTATGGAGACAGAGCATGGAGCTGTTAGAGATGGACTATGGTGCAGGAAAAATCCTATAGCTACAAACATAAGACTGTGACAATCTGAGACTGGGGATGTCGCTCAAAGTCACACAATGATTTAGTACTGAAGAGGCCACGGGGATTTGAAATTTCAATATTTCTCAGCTACTTCTTATTTCCCAAACTCAAATGGTTTCAAGGCTGGCAGGGTGTCAGCCAGACATTGCTGTTTGTCTTTGTAGCCCAGTGTGAGTTTATTATTCCCAAGTCATCTTCCTGGGTGACATGCCTGGTTGCAAAGGTAGCTAGGCTCATAGACTTGTGTCTCTGAGTTTGAAAGAACTTCTCATCTACAAATCAAATATATAAGAAAGGATGTTCAATGTCAATCCTTTGCTCAAGTTCTTAAAGGATTTGGTGGATAAATCAGGACGAAAGTCCTGAATCCAAGTTAGGAACTTCTTCCATCATTTGATAGTGCCCATGAAGCCTAGTCTACATTCAGTTCTTGTGATTTGTTGAGCAGTCAGTTCTTCAGTGTTTTACCCAGTAAATTGACAGAGAGATCATCCTGCCCTGGTCAATCGCCAGAGACAATTACCCAATGCCTAGGATGACTGGCTTCTGAAATCTTTGGAGAAGTGAGTCAGTCAAAGCTGATGGGATAAGGTGGAAGAGGCAACAGATAAAGTAGGATTTGGGGGCCTTGGGGCTGCTTAGGAAGAAGCTTAATACATAACTGTGGCTATCTAAGCCAACTTCTCTTCATTACAGTGCCTGCACCATGTCCCTGAGAGGTACTTAGTTCCCTGATGGGTTGGGGCCTCATTTCCATGGAGGGTGATTCCAATTTTTGGACAGGTCATTCTTAGGCTATTTGAACTCAGAAATTCCTCTTCAATAAATTCTTTCAATATTACTTCTTTAGATCCCAGTTTTCTTGCCAGAAAAACAAGGATTGCAACCCTACCCTAATGGGGTAGAGTTATACAAGATAGAATGTTTTTTAAAAGTAGTGCAGATGTCATAAAAAGGGCACAGAATGTCTTTGTCACTTACTATGAGACTGAAATTCCCTTGGAACTTTATCATAAAGTGGAAACAGAAATATTGACCTTTACTCCCTAGCAGGAATTTTGTCTGGACCCAGTGGAGAAGATAAGAAAAAAAGGCTAAGTGATGTAGTCACAGAAACGTTACCTGTACAGCCAGGAAAACTGGCTTGAGGTCCCTATCATTTAATAACTAGATACGTAAATGGAAAACCTTCTCAGATTCAGAACCTCTCTGAGATTTGATTTCCCAGTCTGTTAGGTAGAAGAGATCATACTTGATTTGTTTTTTTCCTTTACGAGATGTGAAAGTAAGTGGAAACAATAGGTCTGTCTGTAATTTGTACATTGTCACTCTGGGCACATGGGTGAAGTTACTGTCATTCCTGTGAGGGTGTCAGAGAGCACATGCCCTTACTCTACATTGCTCACTATATTGCACCCCTCAGCCTGTACTTGAGAGGCTCCTGTGAGGATGGTTCCATGGGACTAAGAGTGGGGAATCTTTGCTGGTGTCTGAATGCCAAGATGAGCTTCTCAGGCAAGCCCTGGGGTTGCTCCATGCTGAATGCTTACTTGTCTTCGAGCAGAAAAAAAGCAGTGCTTTCTGCTGGCCACATTCATGAATTGAATTGTAAGTATGAATTGAAAAGTAAGGTGCATTCCAGTCACTTCTCTCTCTGGGCCTCAGGTGCCATCTCACCTAATCAGAATAAAGGTTTTTCATGTAGCATTAGGGTAAAATTCAGACTGAAGCTCTCCTGTGTTCATTGGATCCGAATGTCAGAGCTGAGGAAACCTCTGATCACCTAGTCCACCTCTTGATTATGTAGATGGGAATCAGAGGCTTAAGAGAATTCTAGCTGTACAATAAGCAATAGTTAATGTCACAGTCTTAGAACTCAGGGTTCCTAACTCTAACAGTGCTCTTAGATTCACAGCATGCTGCTGCACTTCAACAAATATTGAGGATCCATAAAGTGTTTGATATTTGGTTAGACTTTATTAAGTTCCAAACATAGAAAGACCTGTTTCTGCCTGAAAAAGCTTAAAGAAACTGAAGTTGTCAACATATAAACAAATAACTCTAGTCTGAGAAAAGCTTGATCCCATTTCCCTTTGTAAATAAATACTATGCTAGAAGCAAACACTGTAACAAACTTCTTCCAAGTCTTTTTGTGTGTGTGCCATCTGGCCCAAATTTCCAACTCTTCAAGCTTAGTTCAACATCTTTAAAATGGTGTCACCAGGATATTCATTTACACATTGTGAAATACTTATTAGCACCCACCTATCAGGTTCCTCTTTATCAGGGCTGTGAATCATCAGTGGAATTGTAACAAAACACACAAATATCAGCTCCACCTTGACAGACATTGATTTGACAGATCTGAGAAGTCTAGGGAATATACATTGTGTACAAACTTGCTCAGGTGACTATGACAAGCAGCCCAGTTGAGAATTCGTGGCTTAATCATGTATGAAATGCTGTGTAGATTGTTGGGTGCAGAGACGTATATAACCTATACTTGCTTTCACAGAACTCGCAGTCTATCTGGAGGTGGGGAGGTAGAACAGGCAGGTTAACTGGTTGTGATGCTACAGACTGATAAAAACTATGCCAGAAGCAAGAACTAGCACTGGCACTAGAGCATGGGGCACCTAAACCATTTAGAGAGAGCTGGCTCAGGCTTCTTGGAGGGGAGAAGTTGAGCATATAAGTTAGCTCCTGGGATGACCAGGTGGTGTGGGAAGTTCAGGGAAAGGAAGAATAAGAAGACAAGAAGTCACTTAATGTACTGAGGGAGTTTTAAGAATGAGTAGGAAAGATGGAGGGGTGAGAGACAAGGCTGGGAGGTGCTTTGGAGGGTTTTCTCCTCCAGGCTGTAAGGGGGAGCTGCAGATTTATTTTAAGCAGAGGAATGACATGGTTCCATGTGATCTTCAGCAGGTAGTTTTGGCAGCTGTGTAAGAATGGATTGGAGCTCTGGGAAAGACAGAGGGCTACAGGAGACTGAAGCAGTGATGAGCTCTGCTTGGGTATGAGACAATGGAAGATCACATGGGACACGCTATCCCTCTGCAGGAAAGGGGTGGGCAACACTAGTCGTGTTAAATTCTAGGACTTTCTGGGTAGGGTCATGACAAAAGAAGGGAGAGGTTGAAAAGGTAGCTGGTAGGAGAGTCATGGGTTGGGATTTAGCTCAGTTGATAGAGCACCGCTGCTCTGTAATCTCTGAGGTCCTGGGATTCAATTCCCAGCACCACACAAATGGGATAAGGATGTTGCAATCCAATCCCAAGGCAATCCCAAGATGATCAGCCATTGAAAACCCTATAAGGGTTGCTATGAGTCGGACATCATTCAACAGCACCTAACAACAGCAACAACAACAAAGGAGAGCCAAGGAAAAGGAAGGGAGGGAGGAAAGAAGAGGGCAGAGAAGTACTTGGTGTCAAACAGGGTTAAAAATATCCCTTTTGCATCAGCCAGCTCTTAATTGGCACCAACCACCGAGGAGATGATTGATCCCAGCAAGTGTCCAGCAAAACAGATCATTTCTCACAGGAGTCTGAAATTCATGAACCCTCTGGGGTCCCACACACCAACCCTTTACTGAGCTGAAATCTGAGACTTCTTAGAAGGGGTAAGGTTCCAGAAGTGGTTGGTTTTGTGTGTATTTCTTTTCTTTTCAAAACACAGAATATATTAATGTAGTTAATGCCTGCAGTCTTGCTGAGAAGATACAAAGAGAGGGAGCAGAGAGCTGGGTTACCAAGCCACTGGCTATAAATTAATTCTTATTGTAATGGGCACATTAAAAAGCAGTTAGGTCAAAGACTGCACACTGGAAATCTAATTTTGGATTAAGAGTTTGATCATGAAAGATCATGAAAGCCCACTTCACACCCAAGGTTTGGGTCAAAATTACATTCTAAAGCAGCCTCCCATGTATGAAAAGGATTTACATGGGCTCTTCAGATTCCTGGCTATTCCCACAGGGAGTTGCCTACATTTATTTAGAACCTACTATGTGCTAGTTGTCTATTGCCAATCTCATCTGATCTCAGAAGATAAGCAGGGTTGAGCCTGGTTAGTCCTTGGATGAGAGAACATTTGGTAATACTGGATACTCTAGTCTTGAGAGAAGGACCCAACAGCCCAATCCCCAAACAATTACTATTGAAAACCCTATGAATAGCAGAGAAGCACTGACATAGTGGTGGGCATGGCACAGTGTCAGGAAGTGTTTCCTTCTATTGTACATAGGATCGTTATGAGTTGGACCCAACAATGGCACCTAACAACAACAACAGCAGCAATGTGCCAGTTACTTAAATTTCCCCTGTAGAAACCCTACTGGGATAAATAAGATCACTTGTTTTTCCTAGAGGTGAAAACCTAACCCAAAAGATTATATAGTGTGTCCAAGATTTTATAGCTAGGAAGTGTTTTGGAGAGTCTTAGACACCAGAATGGCAGAGCTTCTGATTTAAAGCATGGCTTTGGGCACTTGTAGAATTACTTTTACTGATGTTGGCATAGTACAATGAGGGCATTTTATTTATTGGAAGTGGGTGGATACTATCTGCCAGAGTGTCCTTTATAGGTGCCCACAGGGTAGGTGTTTCCAAGTCTCAATCCTGGCATGTGCTGTGCTGCATCTGGAAGCTTGAGTGTGCTTATCTCACAGACATCAATCTGGATCTAAGGGTTAGGTTATGGTGGCAAACCTCTCGGAAGCTTGCCACCTCAGGAGGCTGTAGAACTAATGCACAGACCTTTGGCAGCCAAGTCAGATCAATTAAAAAAAATGATTTCCTTTTTTCTGCTTTCCAGATTTACTCTACCAGCAGCAACAACACACACTCTCTATTTGTTCTTACTGTGTGGAGTTCACGGCCTTGTTTTTCTCTCAGTTTGTTTAACCTTCAACACCTTCACCTACTCTCTCTCTCCTTCAGTGCGGCATTTTGCCACTGCACCCCGGGGCAGACTGTGTGTATGTGCACCTGTGCTCACAGGTTTTCCTATCACTTCCAGGGAGATCCGTGGTGAAGGCTGACAAATCCTTTTGAGGGGGTTAGTGACTAAATGACAGATAATTGCCTGCTATCCAAAAAGGGATATCAAACAATAAAGTATTTGGATGTTTGCTCTCCATGGTGTGAAACTGAGCATTGATTTTTTTTTCTCCTTTGTACATCACTTGGTGCCATGTAAACCCAAACCTTTTAAAGAGACTCACAGAAATGCCTTGTTAATTTGGCATATTGTTGTTGTTGTTGTTAGGTGCCTTTGAGTCGGTATCCGACTCATAGCGACCCTCTGTACAACAGGGGAAACACTATTGTCAGTGCTTCTCTGCTGTTCATAGGGTTTTCAATGGCAGATTGATTTTTGGGAGGGGGTTGCCAGGTCCTTCTCCCAAGCCTACAGCTTCTGGTGTTCCCAGGTGGTCTCCCAACCCTGCCCAGCTTCCAAGGTCTGATGGGATTGGATGCCACAGGGCCATAGCTGCAGGCTAATTTGGCATGGAAACTAGGTAATTTGAACCTCACATTATGGAGACAGACATGTTTGCAGTTAAATTATGGTTTAATATAATTTTGGTAACATGAGATCCCTTCTCAGTTTACATCACTGTTTTTGTATCTGTTAGTTTATTTGACCCTCCTCATAACACAGTGAAATGGTACACCAGGAATGAGAATCTGTTTCACAGGTGGGGAAATTGAGACTCTGAGAATTACATGTCCTAACCAGCCTTGCTCATGTCTCAGAGTTGAGCCAGTGCATTTCTTTCTTTTACATAGTGCTTGTTGCTTGCTGCATCAGAAGAAAGATTCTTTTTCACTTGAATCTAGAAGAGCAAGCAAAAGGTTAAAAGCTTGCTACAAATACAACCAACAAAACAATTTGGCTTAATAATAAATTTATTTCAAGTGTCAGGTGTTCTGTTGTTTTCACAGTGCAGATCAATTTCAGAAAAAAACTGAGCAAAAAGACCATTCATCCTGGTTTCTGTGAAATAGATTTGATCTTTTGCATCTTGATTCTCTCTAGAGCTTGCTCTCAAAGAGTGGGCACCATTTACCTCTGTTTCTCATTACTTTTATGGACGATATGTTCAGCTACAGTGACACTGTTATTATAAATAGCAAAAGGGCAATTAATACTCTCCTCAATTCTTATGATTTAGAACCCTCCCGGGAGCATCCATTTCGGGAACTCTGATTTCAAAGGAAATGCCACGGATAGAAAATAGTTATTTAATTCCCAAGCAGGGTGAGAGCTTTCCTATGCAAGTGTGAGTAAATTATTATATAAATCACTTTTAATAAAGCAGTGAGGCAAGAAACTTCCATAGAATAAAAAAAATTACAACAGAAAAAATATCACCTCACATAGAAAAGAGCACATTCCAAGCAGATCTTAAGGAATGAGTGCTTGAGTTTTGCTGCCCCTATCCAGGGCAAATATGCTTGCCAACGAGCCCTGTGATCTCATCTGGCCACCTCCACATCTTATAGTGCAACAGAGAGGAGCTGCATGAGCCTGGCATGGCAGAAATTTCTCTAAGCTTGGAGCAAGCCTCTGAGGCAGACTCTTGCTGTCAGGAAGTAGTCCTTTGTGAAATGAAGATGATGTTACAAATTGTATCAGACCAGGGGAAATGATAACTTTCCCTAGACTATCCATGCTGTCTCCATCAAAGCTCTCTTTGCCAAGGAACTCTGCTGGTTCTGACACTACATTGCTGTGAGAACCCAGGTTATAAATCTTTTGAAAACAGCGAGCTACCAGAGGGAGTTTTATTCACTCCAGCAAGCATAAGAGAAATTCAATTTTAAAGCTGCCAGCGTGGGTCAGTAATGACATTTGAATGAATCCCACTACTGGTAAATTTAAAATTTGGATAATATTTTTTTATTGATTTTCAGAGAATTTTAACCGAGGCAGCTGGCATCAGACTTCTGCAGAGTCCATGCCATCTCTCCAGTTCAGGTGATCCAGGCTTGCCTGGCAGTCATCTTGTAAGCATTTCATGTAGGAGATTCTGCTTGTTATTCATGGCCATATTGCAGGGAGAACATAAATCCATAGTACTGCCTTTAGACCACTTCTCATTGATGGCAGTAGGTGCTCACACACATCTCTAGGCGCCCTCTAGAAGACAACCAAACACTGAAGGAATAGACATTTGCGGCATGTAACTGCCCCCTGGGGACTGATCATGAAAATTTTCATAAGCTGATCTTTTGCAATAATTTCATCAAACACACGAATGGTTTGCCCTTGTTGCTGTTGTTGTTAGGTGCCATTGAGTTGGATGCAGCTCCTAGCAAGCCTGTGTACAACAGAACGAAACACTGCCCGATATGGTGCCACACCCAATGCTATTGTCAGTACTTTTTTGCTGTTCATAGGTTTTCTAAATGATGTCAGACAGACACTGTCAGGGACACTGGCTAGAGAGTTCAACTCTATGTTTCCCTCTAATCCTGATATTTTATTCTATTATCCTCTGATTTCTTGGTCTAGCCCTGCTCTTAGTTGATGTAGTCTAACTGATAAATTGAAAAGTCTTTTACAGTTTGAGATTTGTATGGCTATTCTTGGTTCTGGAGGTGGGGTTTAGCTCAATTAGTAGAGTGCTGTTCTGCACTCTCTTAGGCCCTGGGTTTGATCCTCAGCACCACAAAAATGGGAGAATGATGTGGCAATCTACTCACAAAGCAATCCTGAAACAATCCGTCATTGAAAACCCTATGAGAAGCACTGACATAGTGCTGGGCATGGCACAGAGTCAGGGAGTGTTTCATTCTGTTGTATATGGGGTCACTATGAGTTGGACCCGACTTGATGGCTCCTAACAACAGCAATGTCTACAGCGGTAGCCCTGTGGCATCCGATCCCATCAGATCTCGGAAGCTAAGCAGGGTTGGGCCTGGTTAGTACCTGGATGGGAGACCACCTGGGAACACCAGAAGCTGTAGGCTTGGGAGAAGGACCTGGCAACCCCCTCCCAAAAATCAATCTGCCATTGAAAACCCTATGAGCAGCAGAGAAGCACTGACAATAGTGTTTCCCCTGTTGTACAGAGGGTCGCTATGAGTCGGATACCGACTCGACAGCACCTAACAACAACAACAACATCAACAGCAATATTCTTGTTTCTATTCTTTGAGAACAGTGGAAAGTGTTACCCAGCTCGTAAGTTCCGTGTAGTCATTTAACACTTACCTGGGCACAGTTTTTAACTTTTTCCTTTTTTTTAATGACAGATTCAATCAATGCTTATTTTACTTTTTATGATTCCCATAATATGAAATACAATAAAATAGAACATGAACTCCTGAGATAACATCTTCCTTAAGAGTTCAGCGTGTTCTTCATGAGAAGAACAATTGGGACAATACATTTTCTAAAGTCTCCGGGAGTTAAGAAGCAAATGGCTCTCTTCTTGTACTTTCAGTATAAGAAAGGACTTCTTAAGCCCTGTAGGATTTCATGTATCAATATATGCCTAGGCAAGAGACTGTGAGATAATAGAGACAATGAGTAATATTCATCTGAACTTGATCACTCCAACTCAGCCATGAGGGGCATTGTTCTTCCTCATGCAGTATCTCTCATGCATAGAGCAGTTCCTAGCACATAATGGGGCTTTCATACTCTTCAGTAAAGTAACGAATGCATGAATTGTAATTGTGATGCATTTTTCTTCTATTCTTTTTACCCCCATGTCTGTTTTTTCACAGGCATGTTCGTGATGTCTATGTTGATTTTAAACCTTGGTTTTTCCTTTGTCCTACTTACCCTTATATAAAACATATTCCCTTTGGCCACATAGTCTGGTTAATTATTGTCTCTAATGGCTGGGTAGACATAAAGAACACTTTCCAATGTAAAGGCCTAAAAGTTGAGTGTTGCTTTAAAATCTGGTGTTTTCTTTACCCTTAAAGTTGTTCACAACCAGGTTGGATAGTTGAGTATCACATATGAGTTGAAGTAGATACAGGGCTTGAAGACCATTTCCAAGTCTATGACTTACTAACTTCTAGGACGGGTCATTTTGTAAAGCAGCAGGCTTTCATAAAACATGACTACCAAGAATAAAAATTTTTCTAAGAATCACTTCTCCCACTCATGTGTTATACTCATTGATGACCATTACTATCTAAATTTATAATGTAAATTTGAGAAGTAAAGGAGCTTTACTTAGAAATTGCCACAAGTTTGGAATTTCCATTCTTTTTTATTTTTTTTTAATTTGTAAATACTATAAGTTTTATACAAGCCAATAAAGATATATTGAACACATATTTCATGCTAGTCTGTATAGTACCACCAAATATCAAGGAAAACAAATAGAAATAGTTGACACAGGGCTATTCTTATCACAAAAGGAAAAATAGATCAATATAGCAAAAATAAAAATAAAAAAATATAGAACTCAAGTTCACGATACAAATTTAAAATTTGAATACAAGTCTCTTCTAAAAGTAAAAACTTTTAATCTTTAGAAAAAAATTTTCACCAAGCAATACATAAAAATGCTAATGATAAAGATGTACAAAAACTAGCAGAACAAAAACAACAAAATAGTAACCTTCACATTTAGCTTCCTCATGTAAGCAAAAACATACACTATTTATCTTTTTGAGACTGAGCTGTTTCATTTAACGTGATTATCTCTAAGTCCATCCATTTAACTGCAAATGCTATAATTTCATTCTTCTTTAAGGCCATATTATATTCCATGGTATGTTGTTCTTGTTAGGTGCCATTGAGTCTGGTCTGACTTATAGTGACCGTGTGTAAAACAGAATGAAACAGTCCCCTGACATTGTGCCATACCAGCACTATGTCAGTGCTTCTCTGTATTCATAGGGTTTTCAATGGCTGACTGTTTCAGCATTGCTTTGGGAGTGGACTGGCATGTCCTCCCACTTTCGTGGTGCTGGGGATTGAACCCATGGCCTCAGAGAGTGCAGAGCAGCACTCTACCGACTCATATAGTGGTCAGGATTCAAAATTTATTCACAGACAATCTATTTGGAGAGCTGGGGGTTTGAAAAGGTTTTGGGTAGTGCTTAACCTGCCTGAGTCAGGGATGTTAAATGCTCTTATGTCCAGTGGTAATGTCACTTCCTACAAATTATCACTTATATTTCACCAAAAAGTAGACAGACTATTTCCCAACAATAACTTCACCCTGGTTTACTGACTTTAATCAAAAATAAAACCTCAGTTCCATGATTTGGGCTCAGCAGTCTTGGAGCATCTCACAGAGGCTGCTGCTATTCTGGGGGGAAATAGAATTCACATTCAATTAACAAATAGTAAGTTTCTATGTGGCAGGTACATTTTGAGATGAGCAAACTCAATCTCTGATCTCACAGAATTCAATTAACAATTATTAACACTATATGAGATTTTGGGCAGATAAGGATGGAAAACCACCTTCTCTGGCCTAGTGGAATTCAGAGATGGTAAAGGACATGGGTTGGGGGGACTGGGCTATTAGCAAATAACCAAGGGGAAATGAGGCAAACACTGCAGAAGAGGCCTGTAGAAAGGGCTCCTTTGGCACCAGGGGAGCTAGGTTAATTCTGCAGAATGGGAGCATGTTTGAGGTGAAGAAACTGGGTCATATGGACTGACAACTTGTAGCAAGACAGAAAGAGCTAAATGTTCCAAGAGGACAGAGAAAACATGGGAGCTCATTTATATGGAAAGGAGATGTTTTTCCTGCTGGGGGGCATTAGAGTGGCATCCAGTGGGACATGGCATCCAGCTATAGCCTGACAAGAGCATGGCTGGGTGTGAGACTGGAGAGAGGGTTCTATTCCACTACAATAATCCAGAAGCTGGTGTCTGGCTTCAGATTCCTAGGATGCTGAGTTTGCCCATTGTTTTGTGGTTTAACTTTTCTCTTGGTTTTGACCTTTTCAGGGCCAGGGCAGGCATCCACAGTATGGTCAGCACATGCAGCAGCTCTGGTGACAGTCTGCAAATGTGTAGCTGTGCTGCCCTCTGTTTCCTACACTCCCCTCCTTCTGGATCAAGGCCAGCTGACCTGGTGTCAGTCCCTTCCCAGCTGCTGTGTGCCTGTCTGCCCCTGATTCACCTGGCCTCAGGTGCATGTCTAGTAGAAGCCATGCAATGATTTTTATGCCTATTTCAGGCATTACCTGCCTCACCTCCAGGTACTGAGCAAATGGCAATTTAGCAGAATCTTTAGTGGCTGCAGGCCTCAGGAGCAAATAGCTACCTCTTTCTTCTGGGAGGAAAGAGATGAACTGTGGGGGAGAAAGAGGTGCTGCTCAGGAAAGTGAGAAAGTGCCTCCTCAGGGGAGTGAACGTAGATGGCCAAGTAGATGGTGCTCTTGGACAAGGTCCACTTCTAGAACCTGTGACCCAGAAGAGGACATGGAGGGCCACAGGAGGAAGTGGCTTGCACAGGCCCTAGTTTATACCATCCCAGTGCCATGAAGGTGCTGAAGGAGCCCTTAGTTATAGAGCAGAACATCTAGATCCTCGTCTGGATTCCAGATTCTGTAAGACAGCATAGCAGCAAACATACATAGCCTTTTCTATGTGCCAGGTTCTGCTGTGAGTGCTTTTACATACATTAATTCTTTTATTCCAGTTAGTTTTTGTAGCAGATTTTATGTGCTAGAGACTATTATATTTCCCATTGCAAAATTTATAACATCTTCATCCTAAGCAGAAGGTAAGGATCCTGGTGAATCTCCCAGGGCTTTGAAAGGTTCATCTGTGAAACCATTTTATTGTTGTTGTTGCTAGGTGTCGTGAAGTCAGGGTCCGACTCAGAGCAACACTATGTACAACAGGCGAAACAGTATTGTTAGTGCTTCTCTGCTATTCATAGGGTTTCAATGGGTGATTGTTTTTTGGGAGTGGGTTGCCAGGTCCTTCTCCCTAGCCTACAGTACCTGGAGATCAGCCGATCTCCCATCCAAGTGCTAACCAGGTCCAACCCTGCTTAGCTTCTAAGATCTGACAGGATTGGACGTCATGGTGGTACGGCTGCAGGCGAAACAGTTTTAGAAACTATAAAATTCTATATACACACGAGGGAGTCTTGCTATACCACAGGTCCTCCTGCATTTTCTTTTTCTATTTGTCCTGAGCCTGCAGCCATAGCCCTGTGGCATCTGATCCCATCAGATCTCGGGAGCTAAGCAGGGTTGGGCCTGGTTAGTACTTGGATGGGAGGAAACACCGGGTGCTGTAGGCTTGGGAGAAGGACCCAGCAATCTACTCCCAAAAATCAATCTGCCATGAACACCCTATGAACAGCACAGAAGCACTGACAACATTGTTTTGTCTGTTGTACATAGGGTCGCTATGAGTCGGATACAGACTCAAGGGCACCTAACAACAACATTTGTCCTGAGCACCTGTAAGGTGAGTGAATGAAGCCAATTCTGGAAAGGAAATAGACAGGAGACCCAGCTCTTCCTTCAAAGACTGACCAGCTGCAAGGAGAGGTGAGACACCAGGCAAATGATTGCAAAGTAGGGAAGATGAAATCAGTGCCAGGGAGACAACTTGAATAAGATACTATAGGTATTTAGAACTGCTCCCTGCTTGGGGACTGGGAGAGGGGTCAGCCATAGCCCTCTGAAGGAGATTGCTTTAAAACCAAATTCTAGACACCCAGGAGCTTTATGCTGTCTCCACAATGCTGATCTCCCACTGATTGTACTATGAATTCTTCATTTACTTTATTTATTTTTTATTTTGTTGTTGGTATTTATATTAGCTTAGGGACATTGAAAGCCCCAAATGGAAATAACTCTGCCAGGCCTGAGTGGTCATCACCAGCAGACTTAAGCCACACAGGCTCCCGGGGCACCATGATCTATTTATGAACAATAGGTAATCAGGCCACTGAACCATGTTATTGTCATTCTATTTGTGTCTCTCAAATCATTTTTCATCTCAGCTAATCAGAAGATAAAGTCAATCCTTCTCCACCTTCTGCCTCCAAACTCATTTGAGTTCCTTGTGGCTTCATGCTGGGCTGGGCTGCTTAAAATCTAGTATAAAACACCCGAAAAGAGCTATAATTTTCAAATTTGCCTGTGGGTAATGTGTGTAATAAATGTAAAGTATTAGCAATTTGGTTGTCAGAGATGTAATGATTTTTCACATCAATATGCAGGGACTGAGGCAGGCACACGTTTTCAGAAGCAAGACATACCACTGGTAGCCAGGTCTGAGGAGGGCCATGGGGTTACCAAACAGGGAGAGGAAGAGGTGATCAAGGAAGCAGAGGCTGGTGTGGCACTTGAGTTCTCCTCAGTGTGTTTTCTGTGGAAGTTCAAGCACAGGGAAGAGAGAGGGGTCCCTCCAGGGGAACAATCAGCTGTTACCTTCCAAGAGTCCTGCAAGGATTATTCCTTCCATAAGAGAATTGGCTAGGCCTGGTGTCTAGCCCTTAGTTATTTAGGGTCAGGTCTGAGTTTTTCAGCATTCAGGGTGTGCATTATTCCAGGACATACTCATACTTTCCACACTCATAAGGTTGTTGTATAAAACTATAGATTCCCAGTGAAGAACCATGGCCCCTGGAACAAGACCAAATAATTCTGCATGACAGAACAGCCTCATCTCAGAAGATCTCCCAGGAAGCTAAACCTGAATTAGAAGATTGCTTTTTAGAATGGATTCATAGTGAGAGGAATCCTACAAATAAAATGTCAGGTCATCCATCCACCAATCCTAGGTCTAGACTGAGGGCTTTCTTTCTCCAAGATTGCATGTGCATCAGCATTAACAGCTCTCCTCTGCCAGCTGTGGTGACTCAGACTTGTAATCCCAGCAATTCGGGAGGTAGAAGCAGGAGGATTGCAGGTTCTGGGCCAGAGGCAGCTGCATAATTTAGCAACACTTTGTCTCAAGATAAATAATAAACTAATTGGCTGGGAGTGCAGCCCAGTGAGAGAGTGCTTGCAAAGCATGCATGAAGCCCTGAGTTCAATGCCCAAGTCTTGCAAAAACAAAACAAAACCAGTCCTCCTTTTCTGTCCTTGTCATTGTCATCATCATCTTC